>JAHDVE020005060.1:0-138106 GCA_022606495.2 Halesus radiatus | reverse complement strand
GAGACAAAGTCAATTTATCTTTATTTTAAGCCTTGACAGTATATAACTACTGTCAGGGGCGACGCCACGACCTGATATGCATACCACATGGCAGAACAAACGTGTTGGTTTAGCACAGCATGATAAGGGGTATCATGATTCTAAATAACATCTCTCTTGATATATTCAACATAAACCTGCAAGGTTTCAAGAGACACGCAAATATATTTCTCTTGTAAAATAATTTTTCTTGTCCTTCTAATTAACTTTTATGCTGAAATGTATTTTTGTATGCTGTAATTGTTCAAGTGTAAACGGATGCAGTCTGTCATAAAATATTTTTTTTAAATCATAGAAAAGAGACTTTTTAAGGCGTTTAAAATCAGAGAGATGAAATAGTATATGTATTCTTTTATATGTATTTATTTATTTCTACATGTATTCAATTTTTTTTATATAATGTGATAATAATGATAATAATAAGAGTTAATTTCTATAGCGCGGTTTTGTGAAGGTTCACCTCAAGTGCGCTTTACACTAACTAACCTAACCTAATATAATTGTAAAATAACAAATATACTACATAGTATATCTGTTATTATAATATATATACAATATGCAAATTAATACTATGACATACAATATTTATGAGCAGGTATTATAAAATAACAATTTAGAAACTAAGGGTCTAAATAATCAAATATATAGTAGGTACAAATACCAAGAGAAAATTATATGACATTATATACATGGTTTTTCACTGAATACTAATGGAATTAAATAACAAGGAGAGAAAACCGCAACTAAATAAGCTATGGAGGATTAAAAGAAAAAGAAAAAAGAAAAAAAGAAAAGGCAATTTGGTATATGGTTTTGGTAACCTCTATTTCTATAATTACTTTGAAATTTTATGAGATATAATTAAATATTTTTTTCCCTAGTTGTATCTCTTTGCCTAAACTTCCATAGACATTTTAAAATAGAATTGCATACTTAACTCATTTTCGGAAATTTCGTGACATTACACCTCTTCACCTAAATGCCATAGATTTATGACGGTTGCCTTTATCGATTTTAGATTAGACTAAGAATTATAAGTTCACTTCGTTACAAAGATTACCAATTTGGTTGAGCATGTTTAGTGTACGTCTGTGACCTCAATATAACGCAAAGAGCTTGTACTTTCAAACTATGACCTGCTTATATTTGTACAAGCCATCCCTTGGAAGTAGCCGGCCCCGGAGGGTAGATTTCCGGCTCAATTAAGTCATTAGAATAAACACTGTAAATACCCGTCAAGTAAAATTATGACTTCATTACTACAGGTACTTATTATGACACGCAGTGGATTGAAGAATAAGTCAGGGACACCTGGGAAGATATCCACGACCGAGTGAATTATACTGGTCATATTAAGTGTTGGAAAAACAGTACAGTATATTGCATAGGATAATAAATAGGAATGTGTACCAAGAGCTGAAAAAACAGAACAGTATATTGTATGGGATGATAAATAGGAATGTGTACCAAGAGTTGGAAAAATAGAAGAGTATATTGTGTGGGTTGATAAATAGGAAGGTGTATCAAGAGTTGGAAAAACAGAAGAGTATATTGCGTGGGTTGATAAATAGGAATGTGTATCAAGAGTTGGAAAAACAGAAAAGTATATTGTGTGAGATGATAAATTGGAATGTGGGTCAAGAGTTGGAAAAACAGAAAAATATATTGTATGAGATGATAAACAGGATTATGTATCATGTTGGAAAAACACAACATGCTTTGGTAGAGTGCCGAGGGTAAAATTGCGCGCGACCCATTATTATTTTGTAATAATACTTGTTTTGAACAAAATAATGTTTTTGTAAATTGTTTATATATTTGTAAAAATTGTATGTATCTATCATAAGTAGATTCCCCAGAATAGCTACTAATTAATATTCAGAGAAATGATTTTTTGACATACCGATAGGTGACGCCGGCGTTCGACGGATACATGTTTTTGGATTCGAATGGGGAATTTCGGGGCATTAAAGGTTCAATATTTTAGTCCCGAACTAGTATATGTTTTTTACGCTTTTACATGTTATATCAATTTCATTGAAATACTTAAATTACATACCACCCGAAAAACAAAACCCTATCCGAAACCTCAATAAAAATTATAAACAAATCTTCTTCAATTAATGCAAATTCACTTTGTGGCATCATTTTTAATGAAATAATTTTAAAATGTTTGGTTTTAATCATTATTTTTATTTTTAATTATTAAAAAAAAATAATTGCCTACAAAACACGACAGAACCAAGTTTTCAGAGAAAGAAATATATTTGCTTCGTCGGAAAACGCTGAAGAAAACATGAAATACGTTTTACATTATGCCTGGGAGGACATACGAGTACGTCTGTCTTCTTCTGTGACGATTGATGTAATTATTTTCTTGCCTCACGAAATAAAGTTTCACATATATCCATCACCGGGTAGGTTACTTGTAACATTTTTTTTTGACTACCAAATTTTTTTATATAAAGAAGGGCAGTTTTTTTTGTTATATATCTGAAAACATCGGATTATTTCCCATGCAGTTAAAAAAGAGTTCCGAAATTGGGTAAAATCAGGTTGTCTAGAAATTAGGTTATAAAATTAATTTAAGAGTAAATTGGTGCATTATTATTAGATTTGATGAGTACGGGATTGCCATCTTTGGAGTTTTAATGGAAGATGCTCTGAGGAACTAGCGTCATTGATCCCTTCGGCACCGGCGTACAGTCAGGAAACAGGCAAAACGCGTGCCCAACATTTGACACGATTGAGTCGCTTCTACAACTCGTTCTTGTATTCAACAGCTCGGCTGTGGAATGATCTGTCGGCTTCGGTGTTTCTTCCCTCCAACAACATTGATCTCTTCAAGACCCGAGTTCACTCCTTTCTATCCTTTAAAAGACCCTCCACACAGCATACCCAAAGATGATATAGGCCTTGGGGGAAATTATTTCCCTCAGACCCCTCTGTGTGAAGTTACTGTAAAAAAAATAATTTAAGAATGAGAAGATACGTTTTTTTGTTATAGTACAACTAAGAGCTGTGTTAAAAACATTCCGCGAGATGGCGGGTTAGGCCGGTTTAGTGTTTTGTATACAGATTAGAGGAATGGAAGTTATAAATGTTTAGTACAGCTTTCCAACCGATGGGGAGAATTTATTATTGAATTACAAAGGTTCCGTCTTTCCCCATAATAGTTTTACTTTGTGAAAACCAGGACTCTCTTGTTGGAAATAGAATTTTGTAAATATTGCGGAAAGAATTAAGCAACGTTCACTTATTTTGTTTTTTACGAATGTTCCATTAGTCTTCAAACGAAACTCTATTTATGTCAATATTCATATTTTTTATTAGAAACTCAAACAAAATATTTATATAAAATATCATACAAAATATATATCGGGGTGTAAATATCTCTAATTAATGTGTTTACAACATGTGTGGTGTTAGCAATAAAGTTTATGGATTATTTAGTTACAAATAACAATGTTTATTTACCTCTATCGCTGAAACTCGGTGCGTGAAAAAACACGATAGTTCGATAACAATATTGTTTGGTTGCACGATGACCAAACGAACGAAGATGTTTAAAATGTTGAAGGCTAATGTCACAAAAAAAGGTTCAAAGGTTGTACTTTGCTTTAAATAAAAACCATTAAACCCTCAGGTCAGGGGTGTGCAATAATAATCTTCCTGCCATCCACAATATTACAATGTCATAGGCTGAATGTTCCTTAATAATAGTGATTTATTTATTTATTTGTAAGAAACAAACAGTTTTTAATACAAATATATATACAAAGGAAGTTTAACAAAAGGTAAACCAATAAAGTTACTTATGCTAACAGTTATAAACAGGTGTTTTATTTATGAAGCTAATAAGAAAAAAAAGTAAAATAAGACGGAGGAGGAAGATTGGATCGGGACAAGAAATGCTCTCGATACATTTTATAATCGTGGATCAATTTGTTGCCGTACGCATTACTTCGGTTAAATATTTTGAAAGGGTATTGTGAAGAATTGCGCGTGCATAATAAATGGTTAATTTTTTGAGTGACTAAAATAACCTCAAGGGCGCTTTACATCTTGTTAAAGTTTCGCAGTTTCTTTCTGATCTCACACCAAATGGAAGGTCACTCCAAGAATGTAGGCCCAGTGCTTTGATAGCTCTGTCCCCAATTTTGGCAGCATTCTTATGTTCCTTGTATCCATCATCATTGTCTCTGTTCCCTACAGTCATAAACAATTCGCACAAATATGATGGCAAGTTAATGAAGTATGACGCGATATGCTACCGCCCTTATCTCAGCCCGGAGCGCTGATATCACGGATAGCCTATCACAGGGTTATTACGCTACCTGATTTGCACTGTACAAACTAAATTAAACTGTGCACACAAATAACAGATTAAATGCACCTGAAACGCAATTTACGCTTTCATTTTGAGACTGGAAAAAAGAAATCGTATGCTTAACTTCTGAGAAGTTTTTTAAGGTCCAGTCCAGTTCAATTTTGGTGGCGGTTGACAACTCAAGGTCCTGATACTGAGGACTCTATTGAAAGCTCTTTTTGTCTGGTATGTGTCGTGGGAAGAGGGATATGTTGCAATGTACCTTTCAGCGGTATGCTTTTACGTCTGAATCTTATTACCTTAACTCATTTATCTGTAAAGCTGTTCGTGTACACTGCTTGGTGCAGTTTACAATTAGTAACCACCCAGCTTCGCCCGAGTAGCAACTGTAGAATTTGGTAGTCACCTCTGGTCACAAACTCCAAAATATCGGAAAAAACCCTTGACTCTGTGCAGAAACGGGTGGTCCTTTTGATAGATTCGCCTATCTTAACAAATTGACTGCAATCTTTGGAGCACAGACGTCAGGTGAGAATGATATCCTTGTTCTACCGGTATTTTAAAGGAAGATGCTCCGATAAACTGGCGTCATTGATCCCTTCGGCACTGGTGCATAGTCGGGAAACACACAAAAACGCGCGCCCAACATTTGCACATGGTTGACATTTGTCAAATGAGAACAGGTCGCTTCTACGACTGTTCTTGTGTTCAAAACCTCGGCTGTGGAATGATCTGCCAGCCTTTGTGTTTCCTCCCTCCTACAACATGGGTCTCTTCAAGACCCAAGTTCATTCCTCGCTATCCTCCAAAATACCCTCCACACAGCATTCCCAAAGATGATATAGGCCTTGAGAGAAATTATTTCCCTCATAGCCTCCGTGTGGAGTTACTGTAAAAAAAAACACACAAACACACTTTTAAAAAAGTTCTTATTCCAAAGTCCCATCGGTCATGACGTTCTACGTACAAACAGATCTCCTGCTTCATTTTTCATGCTTTTACCCACTTTAAATATGCACTTGAGGTTAGAATTATTGTTGATTCAGTTTAGATTTTACTATTTGTTTATTTGTCAAGTGCGCAATTACTTGCGTGTTTTCGGACCCATCACGATCTAGTTTACACTTAGTAAAATTAAGTGATAAAAAATTAAAGTTTTTATATCACTTAACTTATGTACATTTTAACTAAAATAGCCACATTCAATAATCAATTTTCAATCAATACACTTGTACCAGCATGGTTGTAAGTGGGTTTGACTGATATTGAATTGCTGCTGGTAAAATTATGAAAACAATTTGTTTTCTATTACGTGTTACTAAGTTACCCACATTCATTATTAAAGATGTTCCAAAACTTATAATAGGTAACCGTGTAATGTTAATATTGTTTAGTGGATAATTTTATTTATTTATTATTGGTAGTAAAATTATAAGGTCATATTATTCATTTTCGCTTTTTCTAATATTGCTAAACAGAGTATTTATTTATTTATTTACTAGCTGGTGTGTACCCGGCCTTGCTTGTCGTTTGGGTGCCATAATTGGTTTGACAGCGAAAGCAATGCATTGTGACGACTCTTACTATCTCCAAACAAAGAAACTATTTGAAATTTTTATTTCAATCCAAACATTTCTTTTGTCCAAAATATATCTAAATAATAAAGTTCTTAAGTAGGTACCCATTTGTCTTTACCATTTTGAAAATATTCTACCCAAACAAACCTTCTTCTTTTAAATATGTAATCTGTGGCTAACCAGAGTGGTATATCTATAGGCTAACCTTAGTAAAACATGGCGGGTTCAATATTTTTCATACCAATTTTAAAACGTTATAGCAACAGTTTTACATATTGGATTTCATTCAAACAAAATTTCATTAAACCTTTCCAGTACTAATAATAACAAACTGTGCTATTTTCAGCGAAATCGGTAAAGTAATTTTCAAGAAAATCGAGGACAGATAGACAGATAATTTAATTTTACATATATAGATTCAAGCTCCATTTTGATTTTTACATTGTGGTATAATACATGCATGATGCCTACAATACATATAATTTATATAAAAAATAACGATGTAAATAAACAATGCACATAATAGTAATAAAAAAAACACAATAAATATAGTCGGGAATAGTAAACACTTTTAAAAATATAATTTTTGTAGGCTGATAGTTTTTTTAATACCCGCGGTGTCGATATAGTACTCGTTACCTAAACTGTGTAGTCGATTCATAGGTTAATTTAATTCTACATTGGTTCAATATAAACAACAATTATAGAGCTTAAAGTCACCCAAATTAAGTTTAAATTTCGCCAAAACTAAAAAAAATACAAAACAAAACCAAAAACAGAATGCGTACGTGACGTCAGATGTTCCAAATTCAGTGGTAACAACATAACAAGGTGTTTTGAAGAGATTATTTTTTATTCACTTTTAAATAACGATTTATAAATTCTACGTATTTATATTAAAAGTCATATATTCAGAATCGGCGTTTGCTGATCTACATGAATATATGTTTTTAAAGCCATTATATTTTTCACTGGACTCCCTTATTTCTTCAAAAGATTGGTATTCACTTTCTGACGTTATTATTAATAAATTAATTAAAAATTTCTTTGTAATTACCATTTTATTAATATATACATATCAACATGTTTCGAAAGCGACGCTTTCCTCATCAGGAATATACAGAATACTAATCTGACCTCCACAAGCTTTATAACTATCAACTGTGCATCCACGGAGCAATTTACAAAGTTGTAAGGTCCTTGAACATTCCTTCTCAAAGACTGCGAGAATAAAATATAAAACCGTTAGTTATTTCTACATTGACAACTCAAGACACAACTGCACGGAGAAGATAATAATAGCCAATGAGAACATACTGCGGTAGTTACACGGATTGACATTCTGCAGGTTTAGTGTTTGATACGGGTTGACTGCTCGGCTAGTCGTTAGTCGTGCAGGGGTAGACGTGGTTGGGAGAAAATAATATACATGTCATTGACTTGGGGATGCTTCATAGCAATACAACACAATAACACGACATAAGACAACTCTATAACATGGGCCAACATACAACGCAGCAACATGCAATTGTATTTTGCATCTTGTTTTTTTATTTATTTTTTTATTATTTTTTTTTTTTAAATACATATACTATATAAATACATGACAGCTTGTACCCGCTAAGCCACTGCAAATAGCTTGTCAGCAGGAGTTTAGTTCAACAATATTATATAATACAACAATAAATAACAATCATTATACAAATGTAGCGCAATAATATAGTTGCATGCACGTTGTGATCAAACAAGTTATTGAAAAAAATATAATAATAATAAAGTCCAAGACTTACAACCTTGCAAAAACAGCAACAATACATAGGATGAATGATAATAAGTGTTATTTAAAAAGGTTTGTAAAAGTTTAATAATAATAATTTATAAGTATTGTAAAGTGACAACAAACATATTTACTTAGAGACCTTGGGATTCAAAAAACTATAGGCATTATAAACAAGCAAACTGCAACATTTCTTTCATGTATATATGTTGCGGACTAAAGTACTTATATGTATGCTATATCAAGAATTAACAAATTAAGGATAAATACATTTTTACCAAAAAAACTTCAATAAGAGAAGGATAGGTATTAAATGATTGTTTTCAAGTTAAATTTGTAGATATGTTGTGAGTTTTAAGATTCTTATAAAAAAACAAATAACATTTATTTTTTTAATAATTTATTGAAGCTTATAAACCTCATTGTAATATATTTTTAAGCTTTGGAGATAATATTAACAACTCTCAAAATGAAACATGAAACCGAAAAGACACAGAAAATAAAAAAGATAACGGTAGCAGCGGGGACTCGAACCCAGCACCCCATCTATCCGGGACCTTGACTGTAAATAAATGGCTTGGTTAGCTCTACGATGATTTTATTATTTATGTAAGTTAAAAGATATGAGATATGAGCCACTAATTAAGTGGTTCAAAAAGAAATATTTCTTTATTGTATAATGTCAAAGCACAAAGTGAATTTTATAAATAAATGAATAATTTAAATTAAATAAAAATTATAATTTCTTCAAATGATTGATAACTTTGTGGCATCATTATTAATTATATAATTGAAAATACACTTTGTATATACCACTATACTTAAAATATATAAATATTTCTACATGTTTCGATAGCAATGCTATCATCTTAGTATTCATTTATTCCTGAAGATGATAGCATTGCTATCGAAACATGTAGAAATATTTTAAGTAAAGTGGTATATACAAAGTGTATTTTAAATTATATAAAAAATAAAAACTGTCATTAATAAAAATAAAATACGTTAATAGTAAGATATGAACTTGCGACGACTAGAATCCGATAAGGGTAACATACATTTATTTTTGATTCGTCATATTTATAGATTTACATGCAAAAAGGTTACATACTCATCCCATAAAACAACAAGTATTGACTTTATTGGCTATAATGGGAATTATTTATTTATGGATACGATTATTTTAAGAGATAACCGTTTTTGATTTGGGGTTTTTGTTAGTCGTAGACATGTGGGAGTTAATTTCCAGCTTTAGAGCCTGATACGCCGAAACCTCAAAACCTACGGCCGTTCTTCCCAACCCTACTGAGCAAAGTTGAGCCGACATTTTGATTCAACATTGTTCAAATGCACAAATACGCTCTTTTCAACGACACTTTCAATCAAATTTATGATCAATTTAGGTTATCAATTTGTGTGGATTAAGTTTCCCTAGAGGAACAGAGGACTAGTTATAAAAAGTGTTAACAGGGCGAAAAAATTACAGTGAAATGTCAAACGTCGTTATTGGTTGGCGATCTATTTATCGTGTTTCAAATATCGAATGACAAAGATTTATTTTCGTTTTCGATTGTCAAAACATGTTTTGGGCGGCTTTGACATTATATGATATAATACTATTTATTTGATAGTTTAGCACGGTTACATGCATGTTCAACTCATTCATTTATTTAATTATTGAAGAAGTTAATATGTATTTATTTATTTACCCCCATTACAGGCTTTTACATGGACATTTATAAATACTATTGAAAAGGTACATATGTATTTGGTAATATTAAAGTAGACTACATAATTTGACGCTTTTATACACGGTTAAATAGTTTCATCAAATAACTCGATGAAAAAACGTATTATTATACGTGCTTACAATGTAACATTGTGCCAAATATAACAACAACATCGAAGTATTCTTTCCTCGCACGTTGAATCCGCCGCATAGGAGTATAATCATCACAATAAAATGGTAGGTACTGTCTTGCAACTGTCCTGCTAGGAACATGAAAATAAATCAAATATTTCAGTTCAGGGTATAAAATATTGAAATAACAATCTCGAACAAACACGTTAAATCGTGAATAATTCTACGTTCAAATAATTTTAATAAATTTAATGAATAAATTAGTATTAACAAATCTCAAATGAAACAAGAAACAGAAAGAAAAAAATAAAAAAAACTTGTTTATTTTACGTAATTTTTATCGATATTACACTTAAAATTTAAGACTTACGAATAATATCCTAAATTGATTCCATTAGTTCTACCCAAATGTATTTGAAATTAAGATAGTGTCTCGGATATACCTATCCGATTGTTATTTATATGGGACATCTATTGATTTTTCTACAAGCCTAGAAAGAATATTCAATTTATTGGAATAACTCATTCTCATTTTAATATTAAATCATTGAAGAAGATAATATTAACAAATCTCAAATCATATATGACACCGAAAAAGACACAGATTATAAAAATAGGTCTCATTAGCTCAGTGATTAGAGTTTTGTCCCGGGTTCGATTCCCAAATGTCACTAATACCTTTTTATTTCCTGTGTCATTTATTTTTCGTGTATTAATGTTAAAACTTTTATCATATTACTAGAATCAAATTCAAAATTCGTTTACAACAGTTTAGCGAGGCTATATCATGTGTCCGGAAAATGACAAATTCAAAATTCGTTTACAACAGTTTAGCGAGGCTATATCATGTGTCCGGAAAATGACAAATTCAAAATTCGTTTACAACAGTTTAGCGAGGCTATATCATGTGTCCGGAAAATGACAAATTCAAAATTCGTTTACAACAGTTTAGCGAGGCTATATCATGTGTCCGGAAAATGACAAATTCAAAATTCGTTTACAACAGTTTAGCGAGGCTATATCATGTGTCCGGAAAATGACAAATTCAAAATTCGTTTACAACAGTTTAGCGAGGCTATATCATGTGTCCGGAAAATGACAAAATTTCCGCAGCTGATAAACAAAGCAGACCTGCCTGTGAGATGAATTATTAGCGCCTTAACGTTATCTAAATATTACCTTGCGATGTGAACAGGTAACAGTGAACAATGTTAAAGCGTAAAGGATTTGTTAATATTAATCTGCTCTAGTTGTCGGATGAAAGGCCGACGGTGAATAATTAAGTAATAAAACAGCCCCCATTTCTTTTTGGTTTTCATCCGTGAAGTTATTATTTACGCCCTCCATCTCCTCTGCCTTGAAAAACTTTCTCTGGATTTGGTGTTTTATTTTCTTAATTGTAATGTTACGGCCAGTCTCGTGGTCCGGTCGAGATGACGCCCTATTCAGGCCCGGCTGTAGACATTTTGGCGATCGGGTAAATAATTTTGTTCATGTATGCTCTGTATAAATATATTTTTTGTAGGTAAAATAAATATATAAAAATATAGAACAACATGAATAAACGTAATTTTTGAAGTGGATTTCGGTGCTGTATTTTATGGCAATAAATAAATAAAATAATCGTAAAATAACTCTTTTCTATAGAAGTGTTGTACCAATTATCGTCATATTTAAATAACCAGTGATTTAATTTTAACACTACCGTTCCGAAGAGGGGTAATGCACATTAAAACGAGAGTTTTGTGAGAAATCTATGTTGTTTTTTTACATAAAATATTTTATAATTGAGGTAATCCAAAAAAGCTATTGCATTTAAAAAAAAACTTCCTCTTTCCTCCCCACGATGTACAAATTCCACGTTCGTATCCCCACTTCTTCAATAAAAAAATCCTTTCCACAAACAATCTGTGAGTTTGCATTACGAGTATATATATATATATATTAATATATTTGAGACACGTACGAGTATTGCAAGATTTACTGATTGACTGCTGGCCGAAGATGGCCGATGTCCAATTAAAACAGTAGTAGCTAATATCTGTTACCGGAAAGGGCAAAAGGAATATTGAGAGTAACTGTCACTTCGCAATTTTATGGAGAGCCCAGTGACCCCCCTTTGTATCGTACGTTAATTTTTCATCTTCATGTACGTAAAAGTTAATCTTGAAATAATTGAATCATGGTTTAAAAAAACACGAATTGGTGTCCGTTATTCCCATTTCACCTATTTTTTTAAATACTTTTAATTATAATTTGTTTTAAAGTACTATAAATAACCTATTTTCTTTAATTTTATTTCTAGTCCGAGTGGGATGAAGAATTCCTAAAGATGTTTAATACATATAAATTGGCGCCCCCCTTAATCTCAGAGCCCCGTGCGGTATTCTGACTTACCCTACCCCAAGTGTGGCCCTGTACTTAATGAACAAGTTAAGGACCCTCTCTTAAGATGGCTGTGAGTATTCTGATGATAATACCTTGGAGGGGCTCTCAACTCTGCATTTTAGGGGATGACCTACAACAGTTTTAATAGGCCGCAAAAGGTTCTCGAGTTCACTCCAGACAAGGGATATTAGTGGTTAGTGGTGTCAAATGTGGCCAGATAAAGAACAGCGATTTTTCTTCTTTGAAAATATGTTATATCTTCTTTGATAATTTGAGATGAACCTTATTGGATGATTTTTTTTTTGCTGAATTTAATTTGTTTATGTAAATATTATACTAAGAAATAATTTATCATTAGTGTTTTATCATAAAATTCTATAAAGTCTTAGGAATTTATTTACACGGTTTTCAAAAAACTCGTAATACAAGCAGGAAACTTGAGAATCTACATCACCGGGTTAGACACTTTACGTAAAAACTATTGGGAGTCGGATCAACGGTACAACACGACGCAAAAAGAGGAATATTAGCATAGGAACTTATATTATGCAGCGATGTTACTTTTTAAAATCCAGAAATACAAGCACATCACCAAAATTTTTTCAAAGTATAACAACATGTCATAATACTCTGCATTGATACATTCCATCGAAATTCGCAAATCAATCATACACAAAACACGTAAGATCATTTTAAAATTTAAATGAACACAAAGGTTTTTTTTATGCAGTTTGAATAAATTTAAGAAAATCGTTAATCATGAATATATTTATTCGTAATTAACAAATTACCCAATCAATAACACACAAAACATGCGTTTTTTTTATATTAAGTCAAGTTAAGTTTAAATATCATCAAAACTAAAAGAAAGTACACATTTAAAATTAAAAAAACAAAATCGAAAAATAAAATTTTCCATACAAAGCCAGAATACGCGCTGCCGAGACCCGCGTCAGATGTCCAGAATGCAATGGTACCAGCAGTACAGAGTGTTTTAAACAGACAGTTTTTTTAAACTTATTTTTAAATAACGATTTATAAATTCTGTTTATAACTAACTAACTAACCATCACGCCGCTTCCCCGCAGGGGTAGGCAGAGAGGACGGACCGCCAAACAACTCGATCTTGGCATACACTTCTGGCTTCATTCACATTCATACAACGCCTCATACATTCTCTTCTGTTCTTCCGACTTCTGACATGGCCCGACTCGAGTATTTGATTCACTTGATCGTGCCATGTCTTCCTCGGGCGTCCCCGGCTTCTTCTTCCATTCATATATTCTCCTTACACTCCTTTCTTCGTTCATTCGCTCTACATGCCCAAACAATCTAAGCGTACCTTTCTTCATCTTGCTCACTACGCTTACATCAGCCTTGCATTCTTTACGAATCTCAACATTTCTAATCTCGATCATACATGGTTTTACCACACATTCGTCTCAGAGATCTGATTCTGTTTATAAGTATGTATAATATAACTTATACATCCGGAATCGACGTTTGCTGATCCATATGATTTTATTTTTAGCCTTAATATTTTTTACTGGACTTCCTTGTTTCGGACTCTCGGCCATTGACAATATTTAAAAAAATAAGTCGGTGTTGGCAACATTCTGGAAGTTCCTCCGTGTATAGCAGCTGCAAACTGCGGCGCCTACCGGACTTGTTCACGTGAGTTCAGAGGCCTAGAGCGTGCGGGAACTACTCGTAGCTTTTGCTCCGTATGCAGGTACCGCGCATTGTACACGGAACACTACGTTAGGTTAACTCTGTGAAAGTATTGCGACCAGTATGGAATGGCTGAAGGCTTCACCCTTTGCTCGAGTGGGAGAGTCTATTGAGGGGTCAATTCGATTATGAATAATGTCCGCAAGAATTCATAACACGGAAATCGAAGTGTTTACAAATTTACACATTGAGTAAATAACTAGAAAACCGCAGAGAATGTAGTGGAAAAATCTCATTACTACAATATTATTACAGTAGAAGTCGTAGTGGTTTCGAAAGTTACACGACTAGTATGAGTGCAGATCCGTTGAGTTTTTCAGGGTAATAGTCTGCAGGGTGGAATTTCCCCCGATGGTTGTCAACTTCCTATGTTATGAGAGGGCACTTATGTGATATCCCTCAAGTTAATTCCGGAAAATAGGGCGTCTATCCATAAATAAATAATCCCTAGTGAAAGGCAATAAATATTTTTGGCAAATATTATATTATTAGTAGGTATTAAATAAATAAATTATTGCCTGATATTATTGAACTTATTTTAATATTATGTTATCATCTGTTTAATACATGACCGAGAATCTGTTCAAAAACATTAATAGAGTAACGACAATAAATTCAAAACTATAAAACACTTTATAACTCAATATACCCAATACACAGTGGCGTCCATTGCTCTTTAATAGAAGGTAGGCTGTAGCTTCCAGGTGCTGATTTTCACAATTACATCATCATGAAACATCTGAAAGTCTTAGATTTACAAATAAAAGATTCCGCTGAGAGTCATCTCAGTTGTTTCTTGTTGAAAATGAGAAAGAAACCTTTTTGGGTAAAACGACTGTGACGCAAAGAAAAGGTTTTATGAAAAATTATGTTTTTTCGTTTGTATTTATTTCTCGTAGGGTAGGGACAGCTTTTCCGTCTTTATGGACTGCACGCCACTGCCAGCACATATTTAATTCCTTAGAACATGCAATATGTCTAGCTAGGAATTAATATCGACCAGGCAAACATAATGCAACTTTAACTTACCGCTACCTCAAATTAAAATAAATTATTTTGCTTTGCAAATACAAATTTACCCGATGAAAACGTCAACGTAATTTAAAAAAAAGCAATAAGGAGAAATGTGATTTTATATCATTATGATTTTTACATCCCATGGAGGAATAAATATCATAATATTATGGATTTCTGGAATGTAATATTTTTAGAAACATTTTATCACTTCAAGTATGTTCTGATTTTATTTTAACTTAAAGCGTTATATAAATCATTGTGTTAGAACAAGATGGATATTTATGTTCCAACAAAATAAGGACGAATAGTTTCCTAGAACAGGTTCGATCTCGGTTCAAATAAGATCGGCTCGCATTTATTTACATACCTACAAATACTTTTATATAAAGGTGTGTGGTACATAAAATATACAATAATATACACAAGTATACAGTATACATAAGAGAAAATCCGTTTTTATAAGAAATAATGATAATATAGGTGGATATCATTATAAAAGTAGCTACAAAATAGGTATGTGAATTTACAAAAAAACGTTGAAAACAGAAATTTCAAGTACCATGAGAATCCAATGAAAGACAAAGAATAAATATTTTTTAAATAATCACTCACTGGGAATAGCGGGAAATCGTGGGAAATTCACAGAAGACACTGTGCCAGCCTGATTAATTTTGTTTTTTTGAAATAGTTTGGAGGTAGACAAATTGTTTCGGAGAAGTATTTGGGAGGCGGGAATGGGGACCGCCGCCCCGGGAACCGTTCATTGGATAACCGACACCTCTGCTATATGTGCCCGGGTTCATGGGGTGAGGTTTGTCCGGGTCTTGGCGGTGGATACGTCTGTCGTGAGTGAGTCGGATGGGAAAGACCGGTTGAGGGATTCTCACGCGGGAAATTGTTTGACGCTTTAGAGTTTCGTATTTGTGAAGAAATAATTCTATATAAAGTAAATAGAACTGCAGTTATTGTCGTTATTGATAGCTTGACCGTTTCACGGGATTATTTTTATAATAAAGATATTGTTTTCTAATTTTATCAAGAAATATTCGACCAAAATATCCCATTCCACAAGTCGTTGAACAGGGTCTTGCCGATTCCCAGGTGATTTTGTTCTTATTTATTCTGCTTTATATGACAACTTATTTTATGTGTTTTATCATTTTGTTCTCCCGTTCATATGAAATAAGAGTTTCTTTCAGTCGGAATAAGCATATGCCCGTATTATGGAGATCGAAACAAGTACTTATCAAGAGATGAGAAAAACAAATATTATAGAGTAAACAATTACATTGTTACTTAATTATTAATTGTTTTTGTTTTTAATTCGTAGAACTCCAATTATTTTTTTATAAAATTTAATGTAAATCAAATTAAATAATGTTATCATTAAGTTCTTCTAGTATTTTTAGTTTTTTATTGTTGTGACAGCTGTTTCAGCATTTAAGGCCATTTTCGAACTGCCAAACAATTACATTTATTTATATGTGTTTGATACGCACTGGTTGGTGCTATGACATACGAGTATATATATATATATATAATAACTTATTTAATACGTATAAACAGAGGTTGTAGTAACATTTTTAAAGTAGCCTTTCCGCCATGTTAGGGATACCCCTATGCAACAATAAGTAAAATCAAAAATTAAAAAAAAAAAATTGAGTTTCAATGAGGATAATATCGACTGCTTCAAATTGAACATTGATAACTCAAGTTAACTAATTGTTCGGAAGATCGAATATAATTATTGTTATATATTTTAAATGTACAAGTAAAACATTTTATTTGCCTTTTTCGCCTTTTTAATAAAAATAAAATTATAAAATAACTAGTATCGCCAAGATCGTGAAATTGTCACGGTGCATTTTTGATACATATAAAAATACGAATTCTAAGAATTATGTATTAAATTGATATATTCGTGTAGCTATTTTAATTGTATCTACTCCAATGAAAAAAAATCAATATTCTAACGGATTTAACCAAGTTAGTGTAGGTTGAGTTTTCATGTTAGTTTAACAGCCCACGTTTCATTGGAACAGCCGACGGATCCAAGCAATTAATTCTGCGCATGGTCATTCCGTAAAAACGGATGACAATACAGCCTTTTTTATTTTCAATGTTTATTTTGGTTTTACATTAAGAGGAACGGCCTGTTTCACACGAAACTTATTTTTGGATTTGACGCTAAAATACTCACCCAAACTGAATGATCTTTTTTTTAAAATTAAAGGTATAGTAAATGTCTAGTACAGCTTAGAGTATTTTAATTGTTTTTGTTTTAAATTAGGAAATGTAGGCCGTTAAAGAAATCGATTTTTCATGATTTTAGAGGTATTTAGGAAATTATTTGGGGGGTTAATGTTTTTTTTATTATCATATTTGCTATGTAAATATGATTAAATAAAATAAAATATAAAAAAACGAAACATACTAAAAAAAATACCTTTCAAGTGAATATTTTAAATCAGTCGTTTTTTAATTAAAATTTAAGGCGATCATAATGCTGATTTTAACACTTTAAAATTTTAATTTTATAATCATTGAAGAAGATAATATTAACACATCCCAAATGAACCACGAAATCGAAAAAACAACAGAAAATAAAAAGATTAGCTAATGAGACCAGTTCAATTTACGCTTACGGTTAAGCGGTTACCCCGGATAGGTAGAGGTCCTGGGTTCGAGTCCCAGATGCGACTGAAATCTTTTTAATTTCTGTTGTTTTTTCGGTTTCGTGGTTCATTTGGGATGTGTTAATATTATATTCTTCAATGATTAAAATATTACAATGAGGTTTACAAACTTCAATAAGTTATAAAAAATAAATTGAATATTTTATTTTATACTTCATTAAATTTCCATAGTAGACGGGGTATTTTATTTATCACTCTTAGCATCCAAATAATTGCTAAAGTTGTCTCTAAATTCGTGAAAAATAAATTTATTTAATGTCCTATATTTCATATTTTAAAAACTTCTCAAATCCGTACTAGATAGCTATACTTTTTGATGAAAAAGATCATTCGGTTTAAGTGGGAATTTTGACCTCAAATTCAAAATGAAGTTTTATATGAAATAGGCCGCCCAGCCGTTCCCTTTAAAGAACCTTCGTTTATTGATTCAATCCAGTCAGGGCAGTTTAACGGTACTTCCGGAATGCCATACTCGTACAGCTGTTGGGGGTAATAAATAAATAGTTGATGAGGCATGAAATTCCCTTTGATTAAGTTAATATAGAAATTGTCGCTTTGTTATATTACTTCTTCTCACCGGTTAGTGATATTAATAAATCAAAAATTACAAAGGGTAACATTTGCGTATTGTATACAAATAATGTATGGCTTAATCAGATCACGTAATTTATAATTCAAAAAGGAATTTCAAATGAAAAGGTTTTTATTCAATAGAAATGTTGATATCTCATATGTCATTAATATATGTCGCCGGATAAAAATATTTATATTCATTCAATTCATAAACACTAATGACAGCATTAGGCAATCAAACTGATCGGTCGCTAATGTAAATTCTGTACTGTATATTTTCGATAACACCATGCTAATGTAAATTCTGTAATGTATATTTTCGATAACACCATGCTGAACATATTCGTAGTCTTAAAATGTTGTATAATAATATGTGACAATAAACAACAACAACAAAAAAACATTGTTGTTGTTTGTGTTCGAGAATGTTAAATAAAACATTTAATGTTCAAATTGTGAATGTCTGTTAGAATCGTAAAAAACATTTCGAGTCAAATAATTGATAGCGAAATGTAATGGGATATTTTTTTGATATAATGACAAAACAAACTTGTTCCACTGATTTCTTGGGACCGGGCGGGTTTCACCATGCTACGGGTATCTTCAGACTGGCATATTTTAATATATATTATACTAGAGTATTCGACTAGTCTAAATGACTCCAATCGATTTGAAGTGCCTCTACGTAATGATTAACTCGTAGCCGCGCCAATGCCCAGTTTTCCACTGTTCCCGGTTCATTCATTTCCATTTCATTTGTCTGATCCCGGATAACGCCGCCGCTAGAACCAACCCCCATTGTGCATTTGCTAATTAAAACAACTATTGCCGAACAATGCAAGGCACAGACATTACAAAACATTAACTAACACTGGCTAACATTGACTAACATATGCGATTAACACTGACAAGTACATTGTACTCGTACGTAGTTGCGGAGATATGATGTTGGGTCATTTAAAATGTAATTTGCATTCAATGGTAAAACCTCACTGTTCGTAAATGAAAACATCCCTAATTTAATTGGGTGATGTGGAAAGAGGGGGTATAGTTCGGCACATGTGGCAGAAATAAAATGGCAATGTACACACTGACAGTGTTTTGCATTGACGTGGTCCGATGGAGCAAACAAGTGTCTTCTTGTGTTGATATAATAGGTACTTCCATTAAAAAGGAGGTGCAGTTTCAATCAAAGTGCTTGAGATTCCCTAGCTAACATACTAGTCATTTTTCTATATATAAAAACCAATGTTCGTCTGTGTGTCTTCGATTTTCTCGAAAATTACTTAACTGGTTTCGCTGAAAATATCAAAGTTTGTTCTTATTAGGGCCAGGAAAGTTTAGAGAGTAGATCGAATGAAATCCAATACGTAAAACTGTTTGTGTAACGTTTTAAAATTAATAAAAACTCTAAACGTTTCCGGCACTAATAAGAACAAACTGTGCTAATTTCTGCAAAACCGGTTGAGTAATTTTTGAGAAAATCGAGGCCAGGCAGACAGAAAATCAATCATTTTTTTATATATAAAAATATTTGCGGCATGTTCTAGAGCGGAAGATACTTTCAGTATCGCCCTGGTGTAAGATCACCATTCAGAATGGAAAAATCGTTTAAAATTGTTTTATCCGTATTTAGTGACCAGATCTGAATAGCCAGGTACTTTCCCACCTTTCTCCTGCTCATCTCCTTCCCCTCTCCACTACCATCAGCATCAAAATCACCCCAATTGAGGATGCCATAGTCTCACTGGATCAATTTCGGTTGGGGGCAGTTGGGACTCTTGTGCAGTACTCACCTTAAAAAAAGTGTCTATAGCACTTACTATGGATTCTTGTAAAATGTTACAAGGTAACGATACGATGTTACGGGGAAATTGTCAATAAATTATATTTAATGTCAAATAAAAACATTTTCGCACCATTAATAGACCTATTACCTGTTTCCTAGTTGTTTCATAAATAGATGAATGTATCTACGTAACACGTACTGATCCTTTCCGCATAAAGTTCCCATATAAAACATAATCACATAAAATATAAAGAAGATTTAGTTCTTACTACGTGACATGATAGAAAAGCGTAAATATTACAAGTGTCACAAATCAACCCGACTTACTTAAATCCTCCCTTATAACAAACTACCGTCACCCTTTATAAGAAGTATTTAACCTTTTGGACTGGAACTGTTCGATAGCACAATAATAACACAATCTCATTAAAACATAATACGCTGCTCTCACTTCGATTATGAATACAACCTTGCACCCCGATCTTGGAGTTTAAAGCTTAAAGGGTGTTGCAATTTAACCTTATGGTAGAGGTAGAATTATACTATCACAATGAGGGCGTCCTCGGTGATCGGGAAATTTCCCTGCAAACAGACTTGCAGCCGGTGGCAGGGAGTTTGCAGACGGGGGGGTGGTGAACTACCACCCTTGTGTAGTACGTTAAAGTGAAGCCGAATTGGACTCTCCCTCTGCAATGCCGATATCTAACACTAGGCCTTGTTGGAAAATGTACCACTAACCATTTTGAAATGAGCTCACGTTTTTTACTTCATTTATTAATTAATAATTAATTGCAGAAGAGGTATTTTGGGATAGGGTTGGGAGGGGCTAGTTGAACATAGGGGCATTTATTTATGTATTCAATATCAATGTCATAAATATACCATAAACAATAATTACATGTCACAGTTAACTTAAGCATAAGAATATAGCACAAATAATTTAAAAAGGTAACTATTAAATGTGGCATTAGGTCGTACAATGACATCGGAGAGTTTATAAAGAATAAAAGTTCATGTAAAAGATATGCATACATACAAAGCATATAGTAAACTTAAGTTAAATTAATATTGATTGAAAAGATATGATAGTATAGCCTTCTTGTACTTACCTTCCGTGCAGTTAAATAGATCCGCCATATCTGCGTATGTATTACTAACTTCATTTAATCTAGGTACAAGCGAATGCTTGTAATGCTCAGTCCTGGTGTTGTTACATTTAAACAGGATTTTGGAACGAGTAGCTCTCGTAGGTATATGAAATTGAATTGAAGTTAATGATAAAAAATAAATAATAAAAATCGAACGCAATGATGGACACATTATAAACATAAACAAAATTGATTAAAGTAGATACGTAATTAATCAAAAATTATTATAAAACATTGAATAATAAATTTACATTAGAAATTAAAATGGATTTTTTAAAATTAATATTAATATGAATAAAAACAGCTATTTAAAAAATATTTGATTATTAATTAAATTTAATTCACTGTTAACGCTTTTACCGATTTCTAGAATTTCAAATTTGTCTAATTGTAAACCGGTTGTATTTGTACGTAAAAATTTTAAATCTTTATTTTTATCAAAAGAATGATTGTTTCCTTTTTTTTATATGAATACCGCACAAGAGTCCCAACTGCTCCCAACCGACTGGAGCCAGAGAGACTATGGCATTCTCAATTGGGGAATGTTGTGAGGCTGAAGGTATTGGGGAGGGGAAGGAGAAGGGGAAGAGGAAGGTGGGAAATACCTGGCTATTCAGATCTGGTCACCAAACACGGCTAAAAGCCATTTCAAGCAACGTTTCAATTCTGAATGGTGGTCTTTCACCAGGGCGATACTGAGAGTATCTTCCACTCTGGAACGTACGCAAATATACTATATATTATTTTTAAATGAATTAATTGAGAAACAACACAAATTAATTAAATAAAATTTACCCATACGAACCTACATGATATGGTCGCTATATTATCGCCCGAACGCAACAAGCCGTATCCCGTACGTTGAGGTACAAAAAACTATACCCGAAACCCACAAAACATTCGTATACGCTAAGTTTGTTCCTGCGTCATCTCGTTTAGTATTTCGAGGTAAGCCGAAGCTAACGGATGTGTTCGGGTATTCTCGTCTCTCCCATACAAGTTGGTACATTGTAAACGCGTATTGTTATTGCGAAATCTAATGAAAAAAACTCGATGTTTTTTTACCTACCTTTTTAGTAATAACCGAAAGGACAGGCGGATAATAATTATTTTTTAAAATTAATATTTTAATGCGTATTTCACTAAAAACCATAGAACCCTATTTGTAAATTGTTGCTTACTTCTGAAAGTTCCGTTGTAACCTCTCTTTTCGATGCACGCATCGTTTATGAGAAAGAGAGAGAGAGAGAGGTTATAACGTAGCTATGCATACATTATAATAATGTGTATTTCATGGAATGCACGCTACGAGTCACCTGCATCAGACATAATATCAATACGTTCGTGAATAAAATGGATTGGTTCATTACGCGGGTAGTTTGCGGGTGTTATTTAGTCCACAGGTCATTGTCCTGGTTGAGTGTCCCTGGAACGGGGTCAATTGCCATCGACAATACCAGCAAGGCTCATGCAACGTTTTTCTTCCGGGAATACCAGAATGCTATTTACGAGCAATGCAATGAGGAACTCCACTGAAAAATATTATGACTTTAAAAATGTACATTCATGAAAATATAACTTTTATCATACATATGTAGAATTTAAAAATCGTCATTTAAAAGTGAATAAATTATCATTTCATCAAAACACCTTGTTATAATGGTACTATTTTATTTGGAACATCTGACGTCACGTGTGTATTCTGTTTATTGATTAGTGTGGAGGATTTTATTTTTCGATTTTGTTTTGTATTTTTAATATGTATTTTTAGGCGTCGTTGAAGTTTAAACTTAATTTGGGTGACTTTCAGCTCTATAATTATTGTTTATCATAAAAAAAACAATTATTAACAGCGTACATTAGAGTATTCATGAGCAAACCAATTGTCAATATGGATATTTTGATAATGTTAATGCTCAATACTATTAATATTCTCAGAGTTAAAGCTTCTAAAAATGGACATAATGTTATTACTTATGGATAGTTACGGTTTACTATGAATAGAATATAAAATTATCTGCGGTAATGCTCATCCTTGTTTATTATATTCCTTGATATTCTAACCTCAAAACCGACCGGCCATAGATTTGGAGCGTTTTGGCTGCCTTTGAAAAATTGAAACTTTGAAAATTATTTTAACTATGGAATCTAACCTAACTTACTAACGAAATATACTGGTATTTAAGTTTGAATGTTTGATACATTTGAACATTGATAAAAAACAAAAACAAAAAGAATTGAACTGGATTGAAAAATTGGATGTTACCTATTGTCAATAGACCCGGGGTAGAGAACTCGTTACGTTGATATTTGACACGTGATTTGAAGACCATTATCGATGGCGAGCGTGAAATAAAATTTGTGCGACATGATTTAAATTTGAAACGTGTTTTTTGAAATATTGAAGGGTGCGACGAGCTATTAGAATTGACCCGAATAATGCACACTTGGGGTTGTGTGTATTGGTGCATATTTACACAAATCCGACAGTGATGTCTTTCTGAAAACGTCACTGAGAAAAAGCCTTGTTTAGCTTACGTCTACTGACTGTTAATCGCGAAAAATGGACATAAAAGCGTATCTACCCATACGATGGTCGATTTTGTATATTCAAAAAGTATTAACGGTAATTCGAAAGTTATGCAGTGTTTTTTCCACTTTTGGGGATTCTGTGTGTAGGGTATTTTAGAGGATAGGAAGGATTGAACCTGGTTCTCGAGCAGACCTATCTTGTAGGAGGGAGGAAACACAGAGGCAGGCAGATCATTCCACAGCCGAGCTGTTGAATACAAGGACGAGTCGTAGAAGCGACCCGTTCTCATGTAACAAATGTCAACCGTGTACAAATGTTGGGCGCGCGTTTGGCTTATTTTTCGACTGTGCGACCTCAGAGCATCTTCCATTAAAAATACTGGTAGAATAAGGACAGCATTCCCACCTGACGTCTGTGCTCCAAATATAGGCGTTTATTAAGAAGGCAATTCTATCAAACGGCCTGTGAGTGTTTTTTTAAATTTCATTGTATTTTGTTTTTGAAGTCGAGTAACAAGTTTGAGACATTATGTACGCAAGCAATGAATATGTATAATTGCTGCGTTCGACTCAACGTTCGCTAAGATACCTATCACTAGAAATTATTAAATAATTTTACCTACCCGATTCGGAATATATAACTTTATTATATGTATTCATAGGCAGATTAATAAATCGATGTTTAAAAATGAATTAAAACCAAGAAATCAAAACACCCAGTTTGTTTGGCATCATAGGTTTGGCGGCTTCTGACGTCACGCAATTGTTGGACATGGTTATAAAAACTCAGTTAATATATACAAATTACAAATAATCAGACAAAGGATATACAAAACATAAAATTACAAAAACTCAGTTAATATATACAAATTACAAATAATCAGACAAAGGATATACAAAACATAAAATTACAAAAACTCAGTTAATATATACAAATTACAAATAATCAGACAAAGGATATACAAAACATAAAATTACAAAAACTCAGTTAATATATACAAATTACAAATAATCAGACAAAAGATATACAAAACATAAAATTACAAAAACTCAGTTAATATTTACAAATTACAAATAATCGGACAAAGTATATAAAAAAAAAAACTCACTCAGTGATACATAATACAAAAGAAATAAGAGACACAAAGAGAGACACAAGTGATACATAATATTATTAGCCCATTCATGATGTTTTATTAAATAAATATTATTATTCTTGGAGTTAAAGTTTCTAAATAGGTACATACATAGTTTTATTACGTATGTTTAGTTATAGTTTATTATAAATATAAAACAAAATTATTTACGGTAAAGTAAGACACGACACAAGCAACATCTTCCGCTCACTGTGATGGTAGTACAAAATTTTCAAATGTTGTTAGGTTATTCCGAACCTGGGAATGTTTTTTTTTAAGTAAATTCTTTTTTTGACATTTGAAGGCATAATTTCAAAAATGAGCTTTGGACATTTAGGAACACGGAAAAAATGATTCCAGTGAGGCTATAATTGAATTTTTACATTTTGATACATTGCAAAACGATAGTGACGAGATGCTGAAATTTTACAATGTGTTTTTTACTTCAATTAAAAGGCGTTAAATTTTTACGAATAAAACTTCTCGATTTTGGCATACAAAATCTAGTATAATCATCATATCAGTAACCCGGGAATATTTGTATTTCTTTATAAAAATAAATCTGTTAAAAGTCCCATCCTTACAATTTTTCACATTGTATTTGAAAACTTTCAGGGATTCACTTTGTTAAATATTTTCTGGAAGAAAGTTGAACATTCTTCTCGTACAGAATCCAAAACTCCATTGACCAAAAGAGTATAGATGACAGGAGTTCGTAGTGTGTCTTTGTAGGTATTTCGAGTGTTTAGACTTATTCCATAGCATATATGTTTGCTCGTGTAAATACGAGTGAGGTTTTTGCGTATACCTCTGCTGAACGTCAAATATTCTCACCTCTCATTAAATGATTTTTTTAAAGTAAATTAAATTTAATAATATTATTAAGTTCTGCAACTATTTTAGTTTAGTTTTTCATTATTTTTACGGCTGTTGGGTAGAAACAAAATATTTTCTTTTCAATAATACCTACTGTCAACAAAATACTGGTTTTCCATGGGATTTTATGTTGAATACATAATTCTTAAATCTCCCTTAGCTAAACACATAATGTACTATGTCAAATATGTAGATGGTATACTCTTATGTTGGACCGACAGTTAGATATCTTCACTAACTGGGCCAACCGACAGTTAGATATCTTCACTAACTGGGCCAACCGACAGTTAGATATCTTCACTAACTGGGCCAACACCCTTAATAATAAAATCTGCATCACAGTTGAACATGAGATGGAAGGTAAAAAAAACTTTTCAGATCTTAAAATTGGTAAAAGCAATAAAAGACATATCTTCGAAATATTTAGAAAACCAATCTTTACAGACACGAGAATCAATACAAACTCAACTCATACATGGTCCCATAAATCAACTTAAACTTGTCAACCAAAATGGTACATAGACTTATTACAACCCTCAAAAAGAAAAGGAAACACTCAAAACAATCGCGGTTAATAATGGGTATGAGACAAATAATATTTAAAAAAATGGTTAGAAGCAAGAAATATAAAAATAAAATTAATTTAATATATCCGGTACATAATAATAAATTAGACAAATTTGCATGTCTGGAATTTCTCGGTTCAATATTTATAAAAATAGCAAAAGAAATTTTAAAATCTGGATTAAATATAGCTTTTAGAACTAATTATAATATACGTACAAGCCTTAAAAAGTAAAAAAGTTGAAATCCTAAACTTAACAATAGTGGCATATATGAATTAAAATGTGACTAACCCTGTTTACATCGGGCAGACGGGAAGGGCTTTCTCAACTAGATTCAAGGAACATGTACGATGTTATAGTAATAAAAGCACTATTTCGAAATTCGCAGAATATCTCTTAGAAAATAATCACGTCCCGCTTGACAACAACGGGCCTAAACCCTTACATATAGAAAGAAGGGCCTTAAATTAAATTTACTTTAGCAATTAGAAATTAATAAACGAATGAATGATCCAAATATAACGCTGATTAAAGAAGCAAGTAAAATTGTTTATTCCCCACTCTTAAATATATTCATGAAACCTTAACAATATAATTCTTAAAAATAATTCAGAGAGTTACCGAAAATTAAAAAAAAACAAACACTTTATGCGGCGAAAACACCCTTCAATTGTAAATACCTCACAGAATAGAGAATTTTTAATTATCACAATTATTTTCAAAGTAAATCGGTTTTACCGATAATAAATCATTTTAAACAACATCCAAATTAACATTGGATGGGAGTAAATACAAGTAAGTCGTCCCAATGTGGCCTAACCACAGTTTTAAAATGACTTTTAACGCGGAAACAGTCGTGACAATAATTAAAAACTAAACTAAAATATTTGCAAAACTTAATAATATTATTAAATTTGAATTTCTACCTAAAAATTACTACCGTAAACGCAATCATTGTAATCATGGTGAAATTTATTGTATTTCCAAACCCCCACTACTGCGCTTGCAACGAGCCCTACTGGCAATGCCCTTGTTCCATTTTATAGTAATTCAATCTTGATTAATAAATATCGGGTGTGTGGATTATTCCTATCGTCTATTTATATAATGAAGAGTATCCTGGGCGGTGTTTGTTTGTTTCGCAGACATATCTACAGTTTTATTACGAGTTTGATGAAACTTTGCACACTTGACGTTCAAAATAAGATAAAAATTACCGAGTAGCGGTAGGGGTAAGACATCACAACCTAGAAACTTTGCTCCAAACCATCTACAAACCCGGGCAACGCCGGGTACTTCAGCTAACAGTATATAATTTTATTTGTATTGATAGTTAGTACTGCCCATTTATATGGCTATCCAGAACCGTTAATGAAACGAATATTATATATATTGAGAATAAAGAATCGCTTGGCAATTATTGCATTATTAATTTGTCACTTTACGGAATTTTTAATAAGCTTTGTCCGGGCTCCAGGTTCACACGGGTTGATTAATGTAATTCATTTTTTTGGAAGGCAAAACAAATTATGTTCGGGAGTTGAAATTAGGATTTTTATAGACAAAGGCGAAGAGAATGTAAAAAATAACGAATTTCCAGAGATTCATTTGTAGAACTTCTACCGTTACGCTTACATAAATAGACCAGTTTTGTTACGTGAAAATTATTTTTCCTCCGTCCTTATAGCCGGTTTTTTTAAATATGTCTTCTAAAATTTCACAAATAATTTTTTTTTGGGAAGTTCACTTAAATCGGCAGTGAGAATTTACGAAATATAAAAATAGCACAAATATATTAGCAACTAAAATTTAACACGCGAACTTCCGACTCAAGGTCACAAGAGTAAACCAAGTCGGAAATCTTTCCAAGAGTAAACCAAGTCGGAAATCTTTCCTGTTATTATTGTATAGTGGTAGATGTCTACTCTTTGGTGAAAGACCACTATTCAAAATGGAAACATTGCTGGAAATGGCTTTTTAAAGTTTTTACGAACAGAGGCATAGTATTCCATACTTTTATCAGATTCTCAAAATTCTTTCAGTAAGATCAATTCTGTGGTACAAAAATATATTTCAGCACATTAATAACCCTATATTTAATACAAACAGACTAGAGCACACTTACAATACTCGTCTCAATTTTAATGAAGGATTAATGGTTCCTAAGCATACAAACAAATATGGACATAGAACTTTAGTTCAAATGATTCCTAACTAACTAACCATCACGCCGTTTCCCCGCAGGGGTATGTAGAGAGGACGGACCGCCCTACAACTCGATCTTGGCATACACTTCTTGCTTCATTCACTTTCATACAACGTCTCATACATTCTCTTCTGTTATTCCGACTTCTGACATGGCCCGACTCAAGTATTTGATTCACTTGATCGTGCCACGTCTTCCTTGGACGTCCCCGGCTTCTTCTTCCATTCACATTCGCGTCATATATTCTCCTTACACTCCTTTCTTCATTCATTCGCTCTACATGCCCAAACCATCTAAGCGTCCCTTTCTTAATCTTGCTCACTACGCTTACATCAGCCTTGCATTCTTTACGAATCTCAACATTTTTCACACGATCATACATGGTTTTACCACACATTCGTCTCAGAGATCTCATTTCTACAGCATTCAGTCTACTTTCATCCTTCCTCTGCCAGTTCCATGCCTCACTGCCATACATCAAGGTTGGTATCAGCACTCCATTGTGGACTGCTAGCTTCGCTTCCTTGGACAACTTTTTGTTTGCGCCAACCGCGTTCAGTCCTCCGTTAATGGAGTTTCCTGCATTCACCCTTCTTTCAATATCCCTATCATGATTCCTAGCCGTTTAAATATGTTACCCGTTGAAATAAAAAACAAATTAAAACTAAACAGTTAATAAATATATTGAAAACTAATAAGGAAATATTATTTTATGTACGATTTATTGTTGTCATGTTTTTTAAAAAAAAAATTTAAATATTTTTGTAGAAATATCCCCTCGCCACTCCCTTCAGAATGTAGGTATGGAGGATATAAGAAAAATTAACTCCAACTCTTTAATACCGTACCCGTTTTTGTGATATTCTAAAAATGATTTTTGTTATCAAAAATTGTGTAAATATTATTGTATATTTTTTTGACTCTTGAAGAAAGGAAATGATAGGTCTTTTCGAATACTTGTACCTCAAATGTAATATTCCTCCGCTACATGTCTCATGTCTCGGAATCCTCCAGCGTATACCAATTATCCCGTTTTTAAGAACTGCATTTAACCCTTTGTACTACATTTTTTTTTTGTTATATGGTATGTCAGCTACTCCATAGAGTGTAATGTAAAAATATGAGGAAAAATTACGATATTTTTTGAAAATTAGAAAAATACATTTTTTGGTAAGGCATAAGGTAAAATAAAAAAAGATATAGTTATGTTAAAAAAATATACATACAAGATTGTTATAAAAGAAAAATTTGAATATTCTAATCTTCATAATTTTTTAACGTTTGGTATTTTAGAAGGCAGTGGCCCAAATGCATACGTGGCTTGTTAGGACAGGTGTCACAGTACTCACCGGTTTCCCATTTGCCACCTTTTTCTGCCCCTTTTGGAAAAGTCTCTTTACGCTTTGAAAACAAACTTGTCTCCACTACCACTGAACTCTAAACTCTCCTCCATATTTATTGCGCAGTAAAAATTTTTGTTATGAATGAAAAATATAGCAAAAAGCTCTACTTTCGCCTGTGGGTACTGTACAAAACTGAATAGAACATGTGTATACCTGTAAAAGGACCCTTTTATTTTTTAAACAATAAAATGTATGCCTGTTGTTTATGTCGCCGCTGCGGCGCCATCGGAGTTGTTAGAATGTTTTCTACGTCGCCGCGGCGGCGACAGCGGAGTACAAATGGTTAAAATGCACACGATCGAGAACATGAATATTACATGCGTATATTAAAGAAAAATACCAAGGAAAAGTTGTACAAGAAAACAGCCGTTTTCAATACAAAAATATATATATTTCTCACCACTTTTTCTTTTCCATCTTCTTGATCCGTCTCTTATCGGAGGCTGGCAATCACCAAGGCAATCGGCGATCAAATAACTATTTAGTGCCACTTCATGAATATTTTGTATACCTGGTAGTTTTGTCGCAATTTTTTGGGCGACCAGTGAAGAAACTCTACGTCATCCACGATACGCGCATCCTTAATTGTATTTTTTTCAGGTGCACTGTAAATTAATATAAATTCAGTTGAATATGATGATAAATGTCGTCACGTTAGAAAGTTTTTGAAAATCAATACAGATAGTAAGGTGAGAGGAGCTAGAACGTATCATGATAACCAGTGATCGTAATACTATATAATAAAATAGTTACCGTAAAACCCAGCTTTTTGACGGATTGTATGAATTATTAATTGTTTTTGTGTTGAACTCCATTAAATTTTCTTAATTTTTTTAAATTTAAATTTAAATAAAATTTAATAATGGTATCATTAAGTTTTGCAAATTCTTTTTTATTTTTATTATTGTGACAGCTGTTTCGACGTTCCAAACCGTTTTCAAACTGTGGCGAGACCACGTTTTTTTATATATTTTTTTATCGATAATTACTTTCAAACTTAGATATAACTTCAAAGTTGATTTTCTTTTTGTTTTTAAAGTTAGTTTTCATAGTAAAAATAATTTTCAAAGTTTCAATGTTTCAAAGCCCGCCAAAATGCTCCAAATCTATTTCTGGTCGGTTTTGATCAGTTTTGAGGTTAGAATGTCAAATGTCAAAACAAGGATGAGCTTTACATTACATAATTTTTTTTCTTCTTCATGGTAAACCATAACTAAACATAAGTAATAAAATTATATACCTTATTAGAAACTTTAACTCAAAGAATAATAATAGTATTGAGCATTAACATTATCAAAATATCTGTATTGATAATTGGTTTGCTCATGAATACTCTAATTTAATAATAAATGTCTATATTGAGCAACAATTATAGACCTTAAAGTCACCCAAATTTAGTTAAAATTTCGCCAAACTAAAAAAAATACGTATTTGAAATACGAAACGTAATCGAAAAATAAAAATGTCCATACTAATCCAAAAACAGAATGCTCACGTGACGTCAGATGTTCCAAATGCCATGACACCAACATAACACGGTGTTTTTATGAGATGATTTTTTATACACTGTTAAATAACGATTTTTAAACTCTACGCATGAAATTTGTATATTCAAAATCGGCATTTGCTGATCTATATGAATATATATTTTTGAAGCCATTTAATATTTCACTGGAGTTCCTTATTATCCTTGAAAAATGTTTACATGATAATGTTACAGGGTTGGTGGAAAAAGTGAGTAGATTTCGACAAGTTTTGAATTAGTTATAATAAACATAACATTATATATGCAAGTACAATGTGGCGCAGGAAATTTAACGTATAGCATAACGGTACAATCTTATAGGGGTACATGTGTGTGAATGTGTGTGTGTGTATGTATTGTTTTTAGTGTGCTTGATTTTCGGACCTTTTAAGCTTATTTTGAAGCGTTTTTAATTGAATGAGAGTTCGTTAGTATTTAAAAAAAAAATAATGGTATCAGGTAGTTTATTAGGTATTCATTAAGGGTTTTTCACCTTTGTAGCGCAAACGTCAAAAGAGTACTGTTCAACACATTCTGCACAACTGCATCCCAATGGCAAAAGATAAAATTCACTTATAATAATGCATATCGCTAACTATTCCGTCTACCGAGATACTGCAGCGCTACAGAAATTTTCCTGGAAGGACGAGTGAAATATTTCAGGGTACTTCCAATCCAAGAATACCATCATTACTGCCATGGCTGCATGGATGGAGTCTCGGTTGATGGCCCTTTGGAGACGGGAGACCAGCAAATATTCACCTTAAACTTGTTATTTTTTCTCTCTCCTAGTGAATGAACTAAGACTACATACACTACCCCTGCATACTTTCTGGAATAAAGTACTATTATTATTATTACTGAAAACCGATGAATAGCTTTGAAGAACGTTGCTTGAAATTACTCGAGTTGTATTTACTACCCAGGTACTTCCGACCCTTTAACTTACTCATCTCCTTCTTTCAATTTTCTCATCTTACTGGTTTTGGGGATTTTGGACATTTGTTCACAATTTTTACAAAATTTCTAAATCGGTTATCCTATCTGTCCAGGGTTTTTGCATCCAAATTTCAAATGCATCACATTGATATTGCATGTAAAACGTATGTTTTTTTTGTAAACTAAACATACGTCATAAGCGCAGGAAATTTGAAAAGTTATTCATAGTGACAAAGAAATTTCCATGGCTGGCACCGCGCTGTCTGGATGGATGGGAAATGGGTCAGCCGCTCGTGGTCTGAAGCCCGAATGTCGCATCGCCTAACATTGAATGACATGCTTTTCTGGGAAATACTTTAAAGTATTTTATTTTTTACTCGAGTATTATCCGATTTGAAAGATCTTAGATTCGGGTCAATGGTTTTTAACCTAGCCTCAAAATATGTAATGTTACCTAACCCAACACATTTTAATAATATTTTTTTAAAAATCCCATCACTATTATATTCATCATGGTATATTTCAACCACTGAGCAAATAATACATAGATACACCCTAACACGCTAAGGGAAGATCCAAATAAGAGGGGCGGGGGGCGAGCTAGATGTGCCGCCAATTTAATTAAAACAGCAAATAAGTATAAAGAAAAATTGAGTATTTGGTTTGACTCTTTTTATAAATGTTTTGTAATTTGCTTACATCAGTCAAACCACGCGAAAAAAACGTGGACGGCAGTCAACTACGCTGGTGCCAAAATGGGTGTCACGTGACATTTGGCTCCAGTAAGATACTGTAATAATAATACTCCAGTAATATTGATAAGAAAGCTTAAATAAATTGGTTTCTCAGATGTAACTTTAAAATTAATTGAAGAATATATGGAAGAACGAAAACAAGTAACAAAAGTAAACAATAAATTCTCAAAACCAATGCAGAATAATTTAGGAGTACCGCAGGGAGCAGTCCTTGGACCTTTAATGTTGATTATTTATATTAATGACATGGTAAAAATATCTTCAAAGTGCAAAGTACGATTATTTGCTGATGGTACAATCATATACATAATTGAAGTTAATTATGAGGAATTAATCAATATTTTGAATAATGGACTAGAAAATGTATCAAGATGGCTAAAAATAAACAAACCAAAATTGAATACAAAAACGCAAAATATATGATAATTGGATATAAGAAGATATGCAGCGAAAGCAAAATATAAATTGACGGTGAAATTATTGAAAATGTAAATGATATGAAATACTTAGGAGTTAAATTAAATACAAACCTTAATTTTAATAAACATGCTGAATATATCAAAAAGGAAATTGGGAAGAAGATTTCTTTTTGGGAAGAATACGTCCAAAAATGTCCAGAAAGAATCCACTTACAATTTGTGATTCTATTATTGCTCCACATTTTAACTACTGTTCAACGATATTTTTCTTGTATAACGACAGAGAACAGAACCAATTACAAATTCTCCAAAATAGAGCAAGGAGAATAATATTAAAGCGAAATATACATTCAAAAGTAACTAAAATGTTAAAACAAATGCTGACATTGAATGTATTGATTTTTATACAAAAAATCAGAAACAACTTGTTACCAATATATTTCTCCAATAAAATTATTTACAACATGGACATTCACAGACATAATACAATAATGTGTAAGGAAATTAGATTACCGAAAAAGAACAAAGCTAATAAAAAGGAATTAAATGCTATAATGCTCTGCCGGACCCAATCAAAATTGCACCAATTAATAAATTTAAAATATATTGTAAAAAGCACATTAAGTTAAGTAAAAGCAGAAAAAATCATTATCTATATGCATATGTAATATTATTTATATATCCATATGTAATAGTATAAGAGTCATAATTACATATTTTGTAAACTTAAATGTACAAATAATTATAATAAAGCAAAAAAAAACAAGCCGTCGAAGTCGATCTTAGGCCGTGTCTATTAATTCTGACGTCAGTGATTTAAACCATTAAAAAAACTCTCAAGAGCAAACGAACAGAATGACGCGAAATTTTTGAAGTATTTTACGACATTTCAAAGCTAGCTAGCTCATGATGAAAGTGAAGTTGTGAGTTGAAAAATTTATTGTTATTTTACAGAATAAGTTATGTTATTCACGCCGGAGCTCAAGAACTGAATTTTTTTCCCACAGCACACAACTATATTTTTGTAATACGACTTTTACGGTTCTGCTGGGTAATAAGTGTTTTTAAAGAATTTTCAAAACTATAGGTAACGCGTAAATCTGCTTTCAAGTAGAATATTTATTATAAAATCAAAAAAGAAAACGACGATTTTGTTGTTTTAGTTAAAAACATAATTGTACCTTTTTGCTGAAAAGGTATTTTAGGACATTTTCCCCATGGACCAATAAAATAACATTTAATGCAAAGCCAATACTTTATCCGTTGAACAAAAACTATTAAAAATGTTAATTTGATCACCTGTTTTCACACTGGTGTAACATTTTCAGAGGTGTTTAGAATTGTACCAATAATATTTGCAGCCATTTCATCAACATGGTTACTTTCTGGTCTCTGACTGTTCCCGTATAAAAAAAATCCATTTACACAAGTCAATTTTCCATTCCATGACTTTTTCTGCGCAGACAACGATTTAATTATAAAAAGGATTCATTTTAACTATTGACGTACAGAATGTACGTTCGAATGGTTTAATACGTATTTACTTATGTTAGTTAAATTTCCGCGCTTAATTTTTCCCTACACGGGTGATGGGAAATCGATAGACAATTTATGAAAAGGGCCCAATCAAAATAAAAGACGAAAAAATCAACCTTGAAATAGATTCATCTCTTTTTACTCCTGTTCTCCGATTTAGCGTGTTTTCGGTTCGCGCCGATAGATGGTGGTTTTCCCGCCGCCCGCGCCTGCTTTGGCGCCATATTTGCCGCAATAATTTTTTATACTACAAATTATGCGGCTGTCGTGTTTTCCAGCCAGTACTACTATAGTACCATAATACCGTTGAGCGGTACCTACCTACCTGCTGAATTATTAACGGGACCTACCTAACGACCAGACTGTTTGCAAGCGGGACATTTGTTCTTGTTATGACTAATTGTCAGAGAATTAAAAATAATAAATATGTTATACATTAGATAATTGCATAACATACAACGGGTTGTATTAAATTCCTATTATAACTGCAAGATGTATATGCATTAGATTTTACGAGGTAGACAAAGAGATCTAACAAAGCCGAGGAAAAAATAAAGGTTTGCAAAAAATATTCGGAGTTTGGACACACATAAAAAATGGGTTTGTTTAACCTAGAAAATTAAAAAAAGGGAAGATTCTCAAAAGAATACTGGATTTTTATGATACCGCATAAGAGTTCTATCTCCATTTTTTGTGGAATGTGGGAGGCTGGAGAAATTGAAGTGGGCTAGTATCTTATTAGAGGAAGAAGGTTGAAAAGTAGCAGAAAAATCATCAAAGTCACCGTCAAAAACAGCCTGTTTTAGGTGTTTTATGAATAATAAACAGCCAATACTTGTACAATTTTAGTCGATAAAAATTAAGAGTAAATTAATAATATTTGGAAACATTTTTTTTAGTCATATTTTGGAAACTAATCATTCTTTTGATATAAAGAAAGATTTTAAAAAATTTCATACAAATACAGTTTAGAGACAAATTAGAATTTTTAGAAAACAGAAAAAGTGTTAATAGTCATTTAAATATAATTAATATATGCATATTTTTTTAAATAGCTATCAATTGAATTTATTTTCGTATTAATATTCATAATAAAAATAACTTCTTTTTTAATTTCTAATATAAATTTGTTATCCAATGTTTTATAATAATTTTTTATTAATTATTACCTACTTTAATCAATTTTTGTTCATGTTTATAATTTGTCTATTCTTACATTATTGTGTTCTATATTTATTATTTGTCTATACTTGACATTAATATTTTTTAGTATTCTGTATATTCCTGATGAGGAAAGCATCGTTTTCGAAACATGTTGATATTTATATATTAATAAAGCGGTTATTACAAAGTTATTTTTAATTCATGTATTAATAATGACGCCACAAAGTGAATACTAATCTTTTAGAAATTATAATATTATCATTATTTAAAATAAATAATTAATCCCTCTCCGACGTGCCTATCCATCTTAACCCCGGGGCTATACGGGGTTCTGCTGTGTGGGGCATGTACGTGCGTAGCAAGATATATGAAATAGTTGATAATAATGTGAGGAATTCACAATAATGTTGTTGCTATTATTTATTAAGTCTGAAATATCCAGTCTGTACGAGTGAACACATGTACTGTACATACCTTATGCAGTACAGAGTATCTCCTGGTACAAAGGCCCGTAAACAAAACAGTGCCGAGTACAGCGAGGCCCCGCACAATGCGGTATTGGGAGTATTCTCACCCCCTGCGAGAGCACGTACGAGTATGCCAATCACAAAAGGCTGCAGAATCTAGGCTATGATGCCTGCTCTATAAGAAGCTGCTCCTTCATCGGGTCTGAGAGCTTTGTGAGAATGAAACGCGGAGAATTTTACTCAGAGATCAGATCTGATTTTTGAAGTCCCGAAATCATGAGAAATAGAAGTAACGGATGTGAGATTTGATATTATTTGTTATTTAATAACAATCGTTCGGATTTCCGGGTGCCGTGATCAAAATATTTAACGGTTTCCATTCTGTTGTCAAGTACGAAGAGGTATCGTAACAAACTTACATTTCTTCAATATTTTAAACCAGCCGCCCAAAATTACAAGTTTTCACATATTCAATAAAGATTGAGAAAATCGACAGCATTTAGTGTTTTATTTAATATAAAAATAATAATTGGATTACTTCTGTAGCGCCGTTTTCGTGGGAATTCACCTCAGGGGCGGTTTGACCTTGGAGATGGATGTTTTCGCCTGCAGTGCGTTTTAGGTCGTACGGTGATTGCTTTATTTTCCGACCAAATTTTATTTGAAAACTCTTATTATAAAATACGTTCTATTTGGCATCTAATGATTCAGAATTAAGTTATAATAATAACAGTTCTTTATGAAATTCGATACTTTAAGTAGGTACCACTTTAATTTGTTGATTTCTAATGTACCTACTGGCCCGGGACAATTGGGACGTTTGTATTGTATTCACATTAAAAAAAATCTACATTGGTGACGCAACTGACATTAAAACCAAGTTAACAAATTTAAACATGTCAAGCCGTAGATACTCTACAAAAAACTACTCTGTAAAAAGGTTTCGATCACTGCTCTAAATCATTCACAATTGACTATGGCAAAAGTCAGTGTTTTTGCAATAGATGGTCTTTGGAATGCTGGATGCCAAAATTAGTACCCTAGTCTCATCCTTTCTGCACTTGAATACTATCTATTTTATTTTATGTAATAAACATTAACAATTTTCGTAAAAGTTGGGCGACTTTAAATCTATGCTAGTTGAAAGAAATTGGACCGTAGCCAAGGACCTTAACAAAATCGAAAAAAATCCAATAATATACAAAGTTTCGCCAAATAACTTGGTAACTACCCACTTAAAATAATACTAGTTTATTGCCTTAATGCGTAAAAGCACAAGCAAAAAAAATCCCCAACTGATTGAGAAATTTACCTATTTAACTTCTATAATAATATTTGTGGGGTGCTACAGGGCTCGATTCTTGAACCTCTGCTTTTCTTACTATACCACAATGACGAATGTGGCATCTTAGGAAAAATGTAACTTTACGCTGAGTGGTTTTGAATTTTAAATGAGCAAAGTTTTAGCTAATCTTGCTAAATGGCTGCGAATAAGTAAAATTAATCATGAATATTTTTTTAAATTCCAACACCCAGCTTTCTAAATAGAAGAGAACATGAGTATGCATATCAATATTGGAAGTTAAAATATACAAGAAACTAAATACTTTATATAATAAAAGTTACTCGCGGAACTCACATGTTGAGCAAGTAAAATCCAAAATTTCCCAATAATCGACTCCAAGGTATGCTCCCCATATTTCTGCTGCGTGCCACATATCATACTATGATCCACTTTCATCTCAGTTATCTAGTTAGTATCGGGGGCACCATTACCAAGAAGCAAATATCAGAAATACAAGTAATCCAAAATAGAATTATAGGATATATACCATCTACCACGGGATACATACGTTAAAGACATATATTCTGCCATATTACAAATAATTCTACATTCATCAACCAGCCTTTAATTCCGACACACACCAGCACAAAACACGGTCACAAAATCAAATACGCTTCTCATCTCGACTCACAATACTAAATTTGGAATTAATTCATTACAATACATCGCACATACGCAATACAACGCATTACCTAGTGAGTTAAAGCTTCACAAAAAATATTGGAAAAAGCACTTGGAGGATATTTTCTCAACAGCTTTATAAACCAGTGATACATTACATACTTAGAACGTTTTGTTTTACATCTGTATAATGTCTTTCTTCGTGTATTTTCATCATATTCTCTCCATCCATGAGTCTCTTGTTAAATGTATCTATGCTGTTTCTCTATCTTCTGTTTCAACTTTGTATGCCTTTGTAATGAAATGTTTTCTTCTCATTTTATAATATTGTCCTTCCCGGAATGAGTTTTTCTAAATCATTAGAAGTGATGCATTATAAACAAAGTTACTTTCTTGTAACACGTTATCAATTTAAATAAATAAATGTAATTAGAAGAAATAAAAACTCAAACACATTTATATTTATATTTGCTAGTTTTTTTTACCGGCTAAGACTTTTTACAAAAAAAAATATTTACTCAAGTAGCAAAAGCTCTCGAACGGTGATTTCTAGAAATATAAATCTGTATAGATATTTCGGTATGAAATTTTTAGTCAATGAAACTGTTTTAGGTTCGAAGCGTTTCCATTATGAGCCACAGAGCTTTTAAGTATCCATTTATCTGATAAAAAAATTATTTGTTGAGGCTGTATACAGTATATAATTTAAATTTTCATAACAAAATACATCTAAATCTCAGCTCGAATATCTCCAATGTAGGTATGTATTAATTTTCCAAGCATTAAACGTATACGATTTCCAAGAGGTTAGTTTGAAAGTTTTCGAAATCTTTTCCAAAATGAAACCCGGCCCAAGTTACCGGCGGATCTGAGGATTTAGGACAAACCGCCCCTGCTGGCTAGTGCTGCCAGATATAAACATGAATCTTTAATTGTAAACTGGGTGGTGGGGCTTTTAGGCAGCTGAGGCCTAAAACAGCCCTTGAACCAGCGGTGCATAACTTTATTTGTATATTTTATTTTATCTGGATGACCAACAGCGTACGATATTTATGAAGTATTGTAAATATATTAAAAAAAACTGAACCAATAACAGGTTTTCACTCAACAGTCTTAAATGTTCAATAACAAAACAAAATTACGATTGTACACTTTTTTTTTTACAGTAATTCACACAGGAGGCCTTGAGGGAAATTATTTCCCTCGAGGTCTATATCATCTTTGGGGATGCTGTGTGGAGGGTCTTTTAGAGGATAGGAAGGATTAAAACTGGGTATTGAAGATACCCATGTTGTAGGAGTGAGGAAACACAGAGACCGGCAGATCATTCCACAGCCGAGCTGTTGAGTAAAAGAACGAGTCGTAGAAGCCACCCGTTCTCGTGTGATAAATGACAATCGTGTATAAATGTTGGCGTTGTTTCTTGACTGTGCACCGGTGACGAAGGGATCAATGACGCCAGTTCCTCAGAGCATCTTACATTAAAATACCGGTAAAATACAGCATTCCCAACTGACGTCTGTGCTCCAAAGATTGCAGTCCGTTTGTTAAGATAGGCAAATCTATCAAAAGGACCGCCCGTTTCTGCACAGAGTTAAGGGTATGGGGATGGGATGGTGGAGGGAGGGAAAGAGAATGGATCTAGTCTGTGTAGAGTAATATGTATTGTGTGAATGTCATTTTATGATTTTAGGTTTGAAGTTGCGATGCGCTGAGTTGAACATGTCGAACTCACTGTATGAAGTGTTCAAAATGTGTGAAGCGCGCCGAATAAATGTGGTTTGAGTTAGTGTTGCATTGAGGCTGGCTTAGTGTGTGGTTTTGTCTGGTTTATCTGATGGGCACTTGTAATTGAATTCCTTCAAGTAGTTCTTTGTAAAACTGGGGACAACTTAGTATAATAATAATGCAACACTTTGCTCAAACTTATGTTAAGGCGCTTAGCAATGTTAGAAAATAAAATTATAATAAAAAATATCTATTTTCCAATTGTTTACTGTAAAGGGTAGAACTGTTTCCATGTCAGGATGTAATTAGCCTGGTGTGAGTGATTGGATTATTATATTTATGAAATAACCATTGTTTATGTATATTAGTGACTGTTACATGCTGATTGAGTATTCCCTTACCTGGGCGGTGATTATTCAGTATACATATCGTTACCCACACTTAGCCGATTGCACCCTTACCATTGCATTCCCGATTGTAGCCGATTGCACCCTTACCATTGCATTCCCGATTGTAGCCGATTGCACCCTTACCATTGCATTCCCGATTGTAGCCGATTGCACCCTTACCATTGCATTCCCGATTGTAGCCGATTGCACCCTTACCATTGCATTCCCGATTGTAGCCGATTGCATCCCTATCCCTATTTTCAAAGTTTGCGGATAAATATGTATTTATGAAGTGATGTGCTTGTACATCCACCGTTCTTATTTCAATCGATTTTCGTCTTAAATTCTTTAGTTTTGGAATTTATTGACATTGAAAAAACGAAATAAATGGAGACGAATTTATATGGTTGCCTTTTTAGAAAAGTGTATTTTCTAAAAAAAAAACAAATATTTCGTGAAAGTGCACTCAAAGGCCTTTCCTTATACTTATAAAACAAACTATTAACAATAATTTATGTTTTTAAACGGAACAGCGCCCCTGCGGTGTTTTTTTCACAAAAAGGCGCTATAAAAGTCATACAAGTATTATTATTATTATTAAGAGTGTTTTAAAAAATACATATATTAATAAATTAATTAAAAATTACTTCATAATCACCACTTTATTAATATATACATATCAACATGTTTCGAAAGCGATGCTTTCTTCGTCAGGAATATATAGAATACTAAAAAATAATAATGTCAAGTATAGACAAATGATAAACATAGAATACAATAATGTAAGAATAGACAAATTATAAACATAAACAAGAATTGATTAAAGTAGGTAATAATTAATCAAAAATGTTAATAAAAAATCCGTCTATTAATAATGACACCACCAATCTTTTGATGAAATCATAAAAAATGATCTTGCTTATGAGACAATTAAAAAATAATACTTGTATTACAAAATCACAATTAATGATTATTATCTCAAATGAATCTAAAACTGGTCTGTTCGTCTTCCAATCGGCATTTTTCGTTCTTGATAATTTCACCAGAAAGGCGGAAAACTTTTTTCAGTAAAACTGACCGTAGGCTGCGGGTTGAGCATCACTGCCTTAAATTGTACCCTATTTTGTCACAGGGTAAAGAATATAATAAATGATCTTAAAATACCACCTTGACAACATTATGCTTCCGAATAGTGGTTACAAGGTCTCGCACTAACGGCTTATATAAATTACGTTTCCACTTTTGGGCATTAAACCATTTTTGAAGGTCTTATTTATTATAATTTAAGTAAAACGTAACTTGATAATGGGCTTTCCATTATATTATCCGTACCTACATACTCTGCTGTTTGTATGCTGATGTTGTGGTGTTGATTTCTAACAGTATGGAAGATCTACAGTCCCTAGTATCTAGGATGAACCAAGTATGTACGAGTATGAATAAATGAGCTAATGATGAATGTAAGTAAGTCTAAAGTAATGGTGTTTGAAAGAGAGAGTACGTTGTGAATGGCGAATATTTGGAGCAGGTCGACGATGAGTTTGTACATTTGGGAAGTATGTTTACGAGTGATGAAAATACTGATGGCGGCTCGTGATTTTTAAGTGAGCTAGGGTGTTAAGATCGAAAAGCACGACGTTATTGATGCGATTTTTCAGTCAGGTTCACGTAGGTTCAGTTAAGGCAGTTCCCCACCTAACTGACAGAATCCTGAAAATCTCATGAAAGGCAGGATTGTGCGCCAAAATAGAGATGTATGGCGGTCTATCCGCTATTCCCACGTTAGTTAGATTATAATAATGACAACAATTTATCTACATCTAACTATTTCATGTAGGTGAAGATTATGTTAACCGATGTGCTATTCCGAGTTAAATGTTTTCTACTTGCATCGTGTTTGCAACTGTTTAAGTTCAAGTGTCGGGTGATCAATGCTCAGTGGTCAGCATAGCCGGGATGTGTCAAAGGAGGTCATAAATAATTGGTTGGATGCAATGTAAACCACTTTACTCCACACTGGCTAAATAATTATCTGCTATCAATCAACAACTCGACGCCCATCAAGTAGAAGACATCTTTACTATGTAGCAGAAAATCTGTTTTCCTAGGGCGGTAAAACCTCTTGAATACGGAACCTTTATTTTGAGCTCGCGAAGTCGTCTCAATCATGAGCTACAGTTGGGTATATTAGGCACTTTTAATTTATAAAGCAAGGAAAATTATATATTCACCGTCTCTCATTATGTTTACATTATCAAAACAAGGTAACACGTTTAAATAAATAAATTAATAAAACATTATCATTTAAATACGGGGAAATACATTATAAATGTAAAAACCTCACAGAATAGGGAATTTTAATGATTTTCTAATTAAATCGGTTACCGATAATAAATGATTATTTTTAAAAACCCGTCCAAATAGAATGGGGGGGGGGAGTAAATAAAATCGTATGAATTTGTCGTCACAATGTGGATTAACCGCCGTTTTAAAATGGCCTTGAACGCCGAAACAGCTGTCACAATAATAAAAACTGAAAATGCTTGCAGAATTTAATAACAACATTATTAAATTTAAAAATAAATAATGGATTTTTACGAATTAAACACAAAATCAAATAATATATTAAGCAAGTTGTGTGATACAGGGTCGTTTGGAAACCAGTCGTCCCAGGACAGGGCTACTCCTGGCTCCTAGTTTGATAAAGTATATTATAATCGAGTTAAAATAAGATTAGAATTACACAATATTTTTTATTTAAATTAAAAACAGTAGTTTTTAATTGATATGTGGTGATATATTGCTCGGAATCCCTATTAAATTTATTAATCTAGTAATTGTCTTACGTTTCGTTATCGTTTTACGAAGCAGATTCTTTTCAATACGTCATAACAAGAGTAGAAAAACTTTTCCCGAAATTACTTTAAAAAGGTCAGAATTTTTCGGTCAATATTGTACGCAGACCACTAGCCCATTTAAATTGGGTGTAAGACGTTCAAATTGTTAACAAATATATTCCATAATTCGTGGACGTCAGTATGAGGAAGTTGAGGTGTAATTTGTAGCAGACGAATTCCTCGGCGGAGTGGTAAGGAATTTGACTCGAGTCGGGGGTCACGGGTTCATAACCTGATCTAGTGTAAAAATATGGGTTTTTTCCAAGTGATATAATCCCAATACGTGCACAAAAAACATTGAACATATATTATTAGTTCTTCGGTCCGCCACCATCGGTCAGAAACGAAGTCAAAACGAGTATTTCTTGAAAAAATAAATAGTGGTAAATTTATGAAAAAGGAATAAGGAACTCCAGTCAATTTTTTTTTATCAATCGTTCTAACTTAAATACCAGTATGTATATTTTTTAATAAAGTTAGTTTTCATAGATAAAATAATTTTCAAAGTCTCAATTTCACGAAGCCCGCCAATAACGCTCCAAATTAGAATGTTAATATTAACATAAGGATGAGATTTACCGTACATAATTTTATGTTCTGTTTATAGCAAACCATAACTAATCATAAATGATAAAATTATTTACCCTTTTAGAAACTTTAACTCAAAGAATAATAATAGTATTTGACAACTAATAACTAAATAACTAATATTCTTATTTCTTAAAATAAATGATTTATTTATTTATTGAAGAACAATTGTAGAGCTAAAACTCACCCAAATCAGGTTTAAATTTCCCTACAACAAAAAAGACATATTTAAGATACAAAACAAAATCAATAAATACAAAATTATATATATTTACATTCAAAGTCAGAATACGCGCGGCCGAGACCCGTGACGTTAAACATTACGAACAGAATGGTACTAACTTCAAATCATGGAATATATTTTGAGAGGATGATTTTTTGTTAATTTTATATAACAAAACTTTAATATTCTGAAGTGAATTTTTTTATTTAAGCGGTAATATTTTTTTATCGGAATTATATTTTCTTTACGAGAGATGGTACGACTGATAGGGATATTGAAAGAAGGGTGAATGCAGGAAACTCCATTAACGGAGGACTGAACGCGGTTGGCGCTAACAAAAAGTTGTCCAAAGAAGCGAAGCTAGCAGTCCACAATGGAGTGCTGATACCAACCCTGATGTATGGCAGTGAGGCGTGGAATTGGCAGAAGAAGGGTGAAAGTAAACTGAATGCCGTAGAAATGAGATCTCTGAGACGAATGTGTGGTAAAACCATGTATGATCCTGTGAAAAATATTGAAATTCGTAAAGAATGCAAGGCTGATGTAAGCGTAGTGAGTAAGATTAAGAAAGGGACGCTTAGATGGTTTGGGCATGTGGAGCGAATGAACGAAGAAAGGAGTGTAAGAAGAATGTATGACGCGAATGTGAATGGAAGAAGCCGGGGACGCCCGAGGAAGACATGGCACGATCAAGTGAATCAAATACTTGAGTCGGGCCATGTCAGAAGTCGGAATAAAGGAGAGAATGTATGAGACGATGTATGAATGTGAATGAAGCAAGAAGTATATGCCAAGATCGAGTTGTTTGGCGGTCCGTCCTCTCTGCCTACCCCTGCGGGGAAACGGCTTGATGGTTAGTTAGTTAGTTATATTTTCTTTCTTGGGGCATTTACGGCATTACAACCTTTCTTGAGTGCATGTCTCTTAAACACAGTTCACAAAATATTCCATGAAAAGCGTTTGCTTTTCCAATTGCATTCAAGGCTTCCAAATAGCCTTTTAAAGCAACCTTTATTATATGTACCACGGTTGACATAAAACAAATAACGAAATACATACAATATTTTAAACACCTCGAGATACCCTGAAAAGATACCCGCACATTGAGCCCATCAAGTTTGGCGCTAGTTTCGGGTCCTCAATTCAGGTTTCGAGAAACATATATTATTCCCCAGAGGGGGTGGCTTGGGAAGGGTTTGCGGGTAGGCGGGTAGCGGAGAAGGGGGTGCGGATAGGTGGCGCCGCCCCCGGTCAATATCTTAACCTAAGCCCAGCCGAGGAAACTTAGGATTGAATTTAAAATTGGAATGCATTCGCAGAGAGACAGCGCGACGGGTCTTTTTCGCGTTTGGAAAGTTTTTAATCTATGCTTATTCGAATGAATTCTGAAAAATTACTTTCCGCATATAAAATGGTACACCACGATTCGTGTTACGATATATCCTCGAGAATAGTTTGTGGTTTTTACAAGAACCGGTTAAATGTCAAAATGTGTTACTTTCTCTTTTTTATTGTAATTTTAAATATAAATCACGTTGCTCAATCTATGCCTATATACTCGTATATACCTACATACCAGCTTTAAAATAGCTATTTTAGAGCAGAACATCGTAACTTCGAGAAATGTACTTAAGTGTGGTATAGGTCGCGCAATTGTAGTTGATGCGAACAACAGGTAATTGGGATTGTGTGTATTGGTGCATATGTGTATACTTTCGACGGTGATGTCCATGAATTTTTTTTTGTTATTTTTTTTTTAAATTTGTTTCAACGCATATTTTTTTAAATACAGTTAATGAAATTTTACAAAGCTAATAAGATAATTTGTGATGTTTTTCTTAGTCCTCTTCACTAGGGGTTCCTGTGCTGAGGCGGACTAGGGTCTATTCAAAAACTGTTGTTTTCTCGTTTCTACGAAGTTCTTTTCTAGATGGTCTTCTTTGATTTCTTTGAACCAGGTTTTCATTTTATTTTTGAAATCGTTTGACTTTCCTGTTTTTTTTCTTCTTTTTTTTATGGCCGGTGGAAGTGGATTATATAGTTTAGTGGAGAGATATTTATAATTAATTTGTCCAAAATCAGTTTTAAATTTAGGAATATTCATAATGTCATTTTTGTTCGCTCTTGTGTGATAATAATTAAGTTTGATTAAAACATTCTTAGCGTAGATATTTTGGATGTTAGGTATTTCAAAAGATTTGAATATTTCTTTTGCAGTTCTTTTGTATTTAAGACAACTGTTTCATATAGCTAGTAGTTGCCGATCCCCATCCTAGTATACCATTAGTTTATAATTATCACTAATTATAAACGTTAATCGAAATGAATATTTGACAAGTTTTAAAGTTTCTCATTTTATTAAATTAAAAATGAACGTTTTTCAACTCAATTGAAACGTGCTATAGAATTTATTTATTTATTTATATCTATATATTATACAGTACCATTTTACATAATAGTTTTTTTTATTGTGATAAAGGTGCTTTGTATGGTGTTTTATAATGTAGAGTGTAAGGTAGGTGTAAGTATTGATGTGTATTGATTAAATTAGGTAGAATTTGAAGAGAAATACATTTTTTACTTTTGTTTTGGTTACAGTGGGCAATCCTTTAAAAAATAATAAACATGTAATTATAGATGCTTTAGAGTAGGTTTGATAATATTAAAGTATATTGCACGGAAAAAGAGAGTAGGGACTATCAAGTAAGTATAGTATTGCATGTATTGGGTTATGTTTGGTTTTATCATGTTTGAATAACATGAATACCTTATGTTTTGATCCAGGCCATGACGTATTTTTTTAGATTAATTGTAAATATTATATTTAAAGTTAGTAGTTGTTTCAGAGTGGTGGGCATGCAATTATAAAGTTTGATTTATAAAGTATTTTTGCCCGTGTGATGTGTGTGTTATCGGGATATTCAGGGTTTTATTTGGTGAGGACCTGGTTTTTATAGAGGTTGCATTGGACTATATTAATATTAATTATAATAATTTTGAGTCGTTAAAAATATAGAGTTGGTACCGTGACTCTCGCTGTTAACAAAATTTGTGATTACTCATCGCTAGTTTACACATCGAACAGTCCAGGTAAAATACTCAGTTTAGATATTATTCGAACTAATTCATATAACACAACGACCAACAATTTTGCATCTTTACTATTTCAAATTCTAAGTAATTTTCCCCCCACTATCTCGCTGACTTCCCCCCACAGACTTGGCGACTTGGTACCTATTCCTATGTGATTATTTATTGAGGCAAATTCTGGTTTATCCCATGAGCTGTATTACCTAGAACTGGGTTGTGACTGTTCCGAAAACTTTATTATCAACTCAAACGATGAAAACCAACCTTACGCTGCTCCCCTTTACTCTTTTTCAATTAATACAGTTACACTATAGCTTTGTTAATTTACCATTTAAAGAATAAAAAACGAAGTAGGCGTGATATTGATCGCCCTGCCATAACGTATCATAAGCAGGAACTAAGTAGGCAAAATGTCGAATTCAAATGTTGACTTGTATTCTACACAAAACAATCTACATGTGTGGGCAATGCGCATTTAAGGGAAGACTCGTTTGGGTTAGTGTCGCAAAAGGCCGTGCCTATCGGTACAAATAACAAATATAGCAACCAGTTCCATCTGTTGTTATCTCTATTCATTAGTACAACTTTACTGAAGAAATTATTTTCATATTATGTTTTATATTAGGCTATCTTTTATGCAATTCTTTGCATCCAGTAATTAATTGGCTTGTAATGTGCTTAAATAAAGTGGTTATTTGGATATTCGATAGTCGGGTAATCTCAACTAACATCGACTGAATCATTATGACATAATGCTTAACAAAAACTTGGCACGTCCGTAATAAGTTTTTTTTAATTAATTATCAATTGATTCACTACTTTTAGTACTGCCTACCCTGATTTAAAACTCTGTGCACGCCACTGCGCACAATACACTATTTCCTTTTTATGTCGCATAAACCAACCAAAGTTAAATTTTTAACACCTGCAGAAAGCATTGGATAAAATAATTTGAAGCAATGTATTTTCGATACTATTTTTTAATTCGTCCCCACTATTCAGATTAGAAATGAAATGTAGTAAATAAACAAAATAAATGTTTTACGATTATTAGAGTAATTTATTAAAACTAATAAACTTCAGTATAATATTTTTTTAATTAATGAAGATAAATAAAACATCAGATTGGTACATCCGAGACACAATCGAGATTGCAAATAAACTCGGGTAGAATCTTGAAGTCAATATAGAAAGATAGCAGCCAAAAATATATGAGAATTAATTGATGATGATTATTAGGAGTTCCTTTTGTATTCATATTTTATTTTATTTTAATTTAGATTTTTTCTTTTTTGTATGCTGAAATACCATTATGGGTATGGGTTGGGTATGGGTTGCATCAATGAAACCCATATTGGTATCTACTGCTTTATTCTGTACGTTCAATTTTGACCGTCCTAAAACGGGAAATCGACCTTTTTTATGTGAATACCCCACAAGAGTCCCAACTGCTCCCAACCTTCTGAAGCCAGTGAGACATGGCATCCCAAATTGGGGAATGTTGTGTGGCTGAAGGTATTGAGGGGGAAGGAGAAGGGAAAGAGGAAGGTGGGGAATTACCTAGTTAGGGAGTCAAAGCATTTAAACTATTGCTTGTGTATATTCTGAACTAAATAAACCAAATAAATAAATTGAAGGATTAATTAAAAATTACGGAGAGCAATTTTTTATATATTTTTTGAATATCTATTTGTGGCGCTATCCCACAAGTTCCATATAATATAATATGTGGGCATATCAAAATATAATAAAACATAAAAATATTGTAAGAACCTCTTGAATTTATTTCTCGAATTAATTGAATTTATTACTAGAATTAATTGAATTTATTTTCATATTAATAATTTTTTTTTGTTTTGTTTTGTTGTTGTTTTTTTTAAAAATATTATTAATGTACATTTCAATAATAATATAATTTTTTGTTCATGCCTTACAATTTTCTTGATTTAATTTATATTAATAATAAAAAAATAATTTCTAATATGAATTTGTTATTCGTGGTTTTAAAATATTTTTTTGATTAATTACTAAATTTGTCTATTCTTACATTATCCTGTTCTATATTTATCTATTGTCTATATTTGAAATTATTACTCTTTAGTGTTCTGTATGTCCTGATGAGGAAAGCTTCGCTCTCTAAACATGTTAATATTCGATATTAAAAAAGTGGTGTTATTATTAATTTATAAATGATTATGTCACAAAGTGAATACCAATTTTTTGAAGAAATAAAAATATTTTATTTATTCCGCCGGACGTTTAGACCTTTCTTCTGCCATTTTGCAATATCTACATTAAAGCCAATTTACTGACGTGCTGTAAGTCTATTCATTGAACGCGTGCGATAATGATTTGAATTTTGGGCGTTATTTTACCTGAAAAAACACAAATGAAGATTTTATACAACCGCTAATCTCCAATGATTTGTTTGTTGCGTAAACCGTTCAAGTAAAGTAAGTTTATTTCACAAAAACGCGGGGCCCTTTATTGTGAATGGTTTCCTTTTGGAATAATTAACCTTTTTAATGAAACAAAGCCTCCGAGCGACTAAGGTGAAGCTAAGAAGGTTGTGTTAGCAAACACGCTACGCCTTCGCCTTGTCTTGCGATGTCAAAACATTTAAATCACCTGCCCCTTTAAATAGGGTACACTTGCATATTGTTATAACCTTCAAGGATTTCAGAGGACCTTAAAAACATGAACACAAAGGTAATCTAATTAAACATTTTTCTTACAAAGCGGAAAATTTGATTCTGTTATAGTTATCTCGCGGTTTTAATAATAAATATATATTTTTAATGAAAAGTCACTATAGGTCACTATAGGTCTAAAAGTCACAAAAGGCCGTTTAATGAATTAATTAATTTCAATCACGATCTCAAAAATAAACATACTAAGTAATTGACCAACTAATTATCAAGCCGATTCCCCGGAGGGGTAGGCAGAGATGACGGACCGCCAAACAACTTGGTCTTGCAACACACTCCTTGCTTCATTCACATCGTCTCATACATTCTCTTCTGTTACTCTGATTTCTGACATGGTCCGATTCCAATTATTTTTAAACTTTTTTTTTATTTCTTATAAGTTGCATTACAAGTATTTCACAAAAAAATAATTAAAGGGTATTCTTGGTCGTGTATACCTTATCAGAAAACAGTTCTAGTGTCTGATAAGGGAGCCAGCTATGGCATAAAAATAGCTGCCAATAATATGAGATTAAAAATGGAAGATAATATTCACAAATCTTGAATTTGAGATATGATATCGATGAAGATGACACAAATTGAACTTGTCTCATTAGCTAAGTCGGTTGAGCGTTGCCCCGGATAGGCAGAGGACCTGGGTTCGAGTCCCAGATGCGACTGAAATATTTTTAGTTTCTGTACTTTTGTCCGGTTTCATCTTTCAGGTTATGTTAATATTATCTTCTTCAATGATTAAATATTAATTATATGATTCAATTGATTGTGCGGTGTACTCCTCGGGCGTCCCCGGCTTCTTCTTCCATTCACATATATTCATCGCGTCTATATAATCATAGAAAAAGCCCATCTCTTAATCTTACTCATGAGGTTTACACCAGCCTTCAATATTCTTTGCCAATCTTAACATTTTTCACACGATTATAGATGGTTCAACGACACATTCGTATCAGAGATCTCATTTATACTGCATTCAGTCTACTTTAATCCGTCTTCTGCCAGTTACATGCCTCACTGCCATACATCAGGGTTGGTATCAGCACTTCAATGCGGACTGCTAGCTTCGCTTCTTTGGATAATTTTTTGTTACCGCCAACCGCGTTCAGTCCACCGTTAATGAAGTTTCCTGCATTCACCCTTCTTTCAATATCCACTCCACTTTTTTCCCACTCTCTCTTTCAAACACCATGACTTTAGACTTACTTACATTCATCAACTTTAACTGTTCTTATAATATCTATTGTTTAAATTTTCTTTTGTTTTATTTATAACGTATAAATTAATGTGACTTAATTGGTTTAGCAAATTTTCATTTAACACTGTAATTACCAAATTATATAACTTATTGTATAACTTTTTAAATTTTAAATGTAATATAGATATACTTAAGAGCGATATATATCGTATTGTAATTTTTTGTGTACAGTCCCAGGGAATATTTCTTCCTCTTTCTGTGTCAACTGTGGTTATAGGGGCATAAATGTGGAGATAATATTCTCTACCCAGTGAGTGGACTGCCTATTGCTACAGTAGGACTTTTATTTAATTGTTTAAAAGAATTTTAAACCGTGTTTTATATGCTAGCGGCACTTGCTGATAGCTATTTTATATTTTAGTCCGCTCACTAAGGTAATGGAGGGTATAAGATGGAATTTGGGCGGAGACGGAGGGTGATTATAGCACACCAAATGCCTTCTCAATTTTCTGTTGTGGTCAGCATCAATAATTATTAGGACTTGGAAAAGGAGAGATTCATCTCAGCATAGACATGCGATGGCAGAAGTTCCCTTGAAGTTAGTGCTATCTTTTGAAGTGAAGACGGATAAAGTTTTGGCTTTCTTATTAGTATTCTACGCTTTTATTAAGAAAACATTGAGTATTTTCGCTCGTCGGGAGTAAGGTGTCTACGAAGGAAAATAGCTCCATCAAACTCAATAACATTTTCCAGAAAAAAATGTGATCAATTTTTTTTTCATTCGTTCCTACTTTTAATTTATCCTGAGGTGGTTGATAGTCTATTTGGAAAGCGTTCGTTTGACAGTAGGATCGAACGAGTTCGAATCGACTATAGTTCGACCATAAAAAAAACATTCCGTAGTGCCGTCCGGAACGAAGGGGGTGCAGAAAGGGACTGGCACGCGGAAAGCCCGTTTTACACACTTAGAAATTTTCATTCCTATTGAATATTATAATAATTATTTTGGCAAATAAAACTTACAAAAATTGACAAGATATATTTTGTTAATTCTTTTCGTCATATATAATGAACCGCCCTTGGCTCTTTATTTTGAAACAGATACCAAAACCCAACTATGTCTATTCTATCAATTAGTATTTTATGTGTTAATTGACATTATTTCCAAAGAAAACCTACTATTATAATGAGTCTCCTTGCGTACTCTCGACGGCTATCTAAAATTATGCCATCATTTAAGACGGCCTGGAGTTTTACTTAGTGTCGGATTTTTTTTCTCAATGTGTATGTGTATTCCTCCTTACGAAAATCATTAACAATAATTTTGTTCTTGGGAGGAAGTTAATCCACAAATAGTTGATTTAGCGGTTCCCTCACTTACTGTTTGTACCGACATGTAACCTTATTGTATTTTTCTTTTTCCAGATTGTCTCCCCTACTATCCAGTCGGCTAGCTAGAGGGCCCCAGCAGCCGGCCCCTCGGCGCCAGGCCCCGCGACACGGCCCCCGAGAATCCCGAGTGCCCCCGGCCCGCGGAGCCCGAGGAGCCGCCGCCTCTGAGATGAGCGTCCGCCCCCCCGCGGACCCCACGCTCTCTTCCCTCTGATTACCTAAACTACCTTCATGCATTTCAAGTGAGTTCACTTTTCCCTTACATACATAATTATTATTATCTCACGAAAATTGGGGTAGTAAATAGTACTTTTAAAATGATTTAATATTTTTTTTTCTTTTTTTATAAATTTAATTTAAATCAATTTTAATAATGTTATTATTAAGTTCTGCGAGTATTTTTCCCGTCCAAATTAGAATGGGGGGGGGGGGAGTAAATAAAATCATATAAATAAGTCGTCACAATGTGGATTAACCGCAGTTTTAAAATGGCATTGAACGCCGAAACAGCTGTCACAATAATAAAAACTAAAAATAATTGCAGAACATAATAATGTTATTATTTTTTTTTTAAATCTAGTTTTACGAATTAAAATCTAAATAAGGCGCTAAACGTCAGTTCGCAGGTTGCTAAAGCAAGCAATAAAACAAAAAAAATATTTGTAAATCAGTACGGTTTTTTGCTTTTATATTTGTATAATGACCCATACATATATATTATAAAAAGGCTAATTAATGATTTCAATTAATGTATGTGTTGTTTGGTGTAATTAAGTTATTAAAAAACAATTTCCCCTTTGGTTTTTATCCAGATCGAGATATTAAGTTTTATGAAATGTGTTCTCTCATTTCTGTTTCGAAGATGTAGGCGTGTGATTCTAGTACGTATATCATATAGAACTTAAAAGCTTATAGTCTAAGAACTCTTGCCACTGGAAACCTGATACACCTTTCTGACTGCCCGTGTAGAATTTATCGATAAATCATTCCTAGTATTTCTTGCGTTAGCAGACTACAAAGCGTGTATTTTTGAGTGCTGACCTTTAATACGATATATTTTTGAAACGTTTAAGATAGGTAAGGTGGTAGGTACTTATTTACTATCTGAAATTATTTTGAAAACAGAACCTATCAAACAGTATCATGTACGCGCCTATAGACAAATCATAGAACGCATTTTTGAATGATTTGTGCTCACCGGTAGTGATTCAAATTGTTTGGAACACCCGCCCGCAGACCACTGTTACCCCTCAATAGTTCTGCGATACAGTATACCATTACAAAAGCAAGGTTCTCTCTAAAATGATTCTACTCACAAAAGATCACACTCTTCAATTGAGGTTCAGATTCTTAGGTGTTAGTACACCCGTCACATTTGACGTGAACATCGCCAATCAATGATTTTTTTACATTAACTTATTATGTTAACTATGGACAGGCACACGGGTCTGTCTTGGCACATACCCCTTGCTTCATTCATACTCTTCTGACAGTTGACCCCTTAAACGCTGGTTCTTGGCCCATCAGCGTTGTGTTTTTTTTTCTTTTTTTTTTAGTTTTACATGAATACCGCACAAGAGTCCCAACTGCTCCCAACCGTCTGGAGCCAGTGAGACTATGGCATCCCCAATTGGGGAATGTTGTGAGGCTGAAGGTATCGGGGAGGGAAAGGAGAAGGGGAAGAGGATGGTGGGGCTATACCTGGCTATTCAGTTGGGTTGTTTGATCAGCCGTCAAGCATAATACTCATGGAAAATTGAACAAACGCTGACAGGCCTAGAATCAGTGGTTAACGGTACCCTTATATGCATTAACCCCTTCAGTAATCATTAAAAAATGGAGTAAGGTATCTAAATAATCTTTCATAAAAGCCATTTCGGCCCTAATAAGACTAAAAATTGATGTTTATTCATCGTTAGTAATGATAATAGATGGAAAGCCATTATACCAAAATAGAAGGGGTCAGCAGCTAGTATTGACATAGTATGGTAATATAATATTTCTAGAAAAAGGTATAATAATTAAGTATAATGGGATTATGTATACGTGTTTGATTGGTACTGGTTGGTGCTATGAGGAAAAATGCGTTTAAAATTGAGTACTAAAAGAAAGATAATATTATTGAGTAATATTGATAAGATTGAGTTACGTATCACTCAGCTTTATGAGCCGACGATGAACCTCGCGGATGCAGCCCGAAGAGGATGCAGCATATAATATAGTTTATTTTAAGTCCTGAAAATGATTCAATCGAATCGAAACTAGTCAAGTGTGCAAAACTAAAAGTGGATTTAAACAAGGTGTCTTTACATTTACTTCAACATGATTATTACGTATACGAAATGGATGTAGATTTTCACGCAAAATTACAAGAAATTATTTGCAAATTTTATATTCTGGAAACAGGGCTTACTTTTTTATGCGTGTATCTGAAAATATAAATTCTCCCTTCCTGCGTGAAGTTTTAATGGGAACACTTGGCATTAGGTATGCATCTACCGCCTACTACTAGCTACTCGGGGAGTGAGATATATACCGACACGAGAGATGGAAATATTATATTATTTTCGCTTTTATTGATTCCCTATTTCTCAAACAATTTGCCTCATATTTGTTCCGTTAATAATAACATGTAAATACAATATAAAGCTGTGTTGTTATTACGTATTAAATTCGTAGTTGTCACTCGTCGGTATATGCTCCAGTCATCGTGTGTATGCTTTAAATTGTAGTCTACTTAGACGCCCTCGAAATGTAGTGCTAGAGGAAAATGCTAAGGATTCCATGGACAGCGAGGCGCACCGATACGTCGATTCTTCAAGAGCTAGGCATCCACAATAGCCTACAAACTGCCTGCCTACAGCGTATCCTCAGATTCTTTTGACTTGTCGTTCGCCAAACTGAAACTCCGAACTGAAGAAACTCATGGTCACTGGCAAAGTGGAAGGCATGAGAAGTAGAGGAAGGTTACCGATGCGTTGGAGTGACTAAATCTCGCGGGTGTCCGGAACGTCGGTGCCCGCGGCACTCCACGCAGCGCAGGATCGCGAGAGGTGGAGGAGCCTTGTGCACGAGAGAGTTTGGAGTGAGGGTCGAGCGACTAAAGAAGAAGTACTGGCTGGGGAGCCTCAGAAAGAACAATTTTACACCCATTATAAATTGTTTTTGTGTTTATTTTGCAGAACTCCATTTAATTTCTTTTTAAATTTATTGTAATTCAAATTTATTAATACATATTATTTTATTAAGATCTGGATGTATTTTACTTTGTTATTATTGTGACAGCTGTTTCGACATTCAAATAATTAAACATCGTTTTTAAAAACAATAATAATTTTGAGAACATGCCTTAAAAACTCAAAAAGTAGAAATCTTCAAATTAATAATAATAAAGTAATAAATAGAAATAAACTGAATAGTAATGATAATAATAGTGGCATATGTGAATTAAAATGTGGCCACGCCGACTGTAATACTGACTGACTACCTATATCGGGCAGACGGGAAGAGCTTTTTAACTAGATTCAAGATACGATGTTATAATAGTAAAAGCATTTTTTTTTCAAAATTCGCAGAACAACGACAAGCTTAAAACCTTACATATAGAAATAAATGGTCTTGGATTAAATTTACTTAAATAATTGGAATTTAATAAACGAACGAATGATAACATTAATTAATAAAGTAATAAAAAATATTTTATCCCACTTCTCAGAATGTTGACACGACCGAAACAATATAACACATTTAAATAAGTCAATTTCATTCACATAATTAATAATCAATTAAGAAAACATTGTTATTTAATACGGGAAAACACATTAAGTGCCTCAAAGAATGGAGAACTTTTAAATGTTTTCCAACAAAATCAGTTTTACCGGTAATAAATCATTTTAAACATCATCAAAATTAAAATTCGGTGGAAGTAACTAAAATTGTATAAATAAGTCGTCACAATGTATTAAACGCAGTTTGAAAATGGCCTTGAACGCCAAAACAGCTGTCACAATAATAAAAACCAAGAAACCTGCAGAACTTAATAATAACATTATTAATTTTATAAACACAAAAACAATTAATAATTAATAATGTATTTCATTTAAAAATATTTTGATATTTTTCATCTCAAGCTAAAAAAATCTAGTATTATTTTCTAATATAATAAATTACATTTATTTTCTAATATAATAAATTACATTTATTTTGTAATATAATAAATTAAATTTATTTCCTAATATAATAAATTACATTTATTTTGTAATATAATAAATTACATTTATTTTCTAATAAAATAAATTACATTTATTTTCTAATATAATAAATTACATTTATTTTCTGATATAATAAATTACATTTATTATATTAGAAAAATCACTCCATTATAAGTTTTGAAATAAAATATTATATTATACTTCATTGCTCGTGGTCAAGTGTAATTTGTACAACTCCATTTTTATTTAAAACTACCTGATGTGTCCCGGCCTTACCGGGGATTTTAAAAAAATAAAGTTGTGAATTCTTGCTTGTCGTTTGGGTGCCATAATTGATTTGACAGCGAAAGTAATGCCATGTGACGACTATTACTATCTCTAAAAACAAAGAAACATTAATTTTAAAATTTTATTTCATTCCAAACATTTATTTTTTCAAACATATCTAAATAATAAAGGTCCTAATTAGGTAAATATTTGTGTTCTCCATCTTGAAAATATTCTTCCCAAACAAACCTTCTTCTTTTGAATATGTAATCTATGGCTAACCAGATTGGTATGTGTATAGGCTAGCCTCAATACAACATGGCATGTTCAATGCTTTTCATACTAATTTGAAAACGTTATAGCAACAGTTTTACATATTGAATTTCATTAAAACTACTATTTAAACCTTCCCGACACTAATAAGAACAAACTGTGCTATTTTCAGCGAAATCAGTGGAATAATTTTCGAGAAAATCGAAGAAAGACAGACAAACATTCATTTGAATGTATATATATAGATAAATTGAATAATAATGGTTACCTAATCACAATAAATTTGTTCTAGACCTAAAGCGTTATATACATGAGGCCCTTTATCTTCGTGGGGAATCTCTGTTTAATTTGTATCAATTTGCATCAAATTTCATTAGGTTAATTATCCATAACTACCACAAAAACAACATTTTATGTTGTGTTGTTTTTCATACACTAAATGGTTTTCCAACAATAATTTAAAATTATCTGTTCCATTTAAATTAAGGAGTAAATATTTTGTTAAAACGGATAATGGCAGTCAGTTATTGTTTCATTAAAATTCTCGGAATTATGCGTTGATGACCTCAGACCTTGTTGTCTTTGGATTAAAACTGAGAGATATCTGTAGTTTTAATAACACGGTATACCGAAGAGGTTATCATATCCTTGACTTGCTGCTCTCCCAGACGAAGTAGGAACAACGTAATTCAAGTATTCGGTAATTAGAGGGCTATTCAAACCAAAAAGATAGTTTTTTCGCAGTTTCTGCGTAGTTTATATGTATTATTTCGCGCTATTTGTGATATTTCAACTGTGTCAGGACGAAATTACACAGGCGTGAATATCACAAGTCCATATGCTCGTAATTAAACATGAAGAGAATTACACCTCCATAAATTACACCTTCTTAAATTACACCTTAAATTACACCTTCTTAAATTACACCTCCTTAAATTGCACCTTATTAAACTACACCTTCTTAAATTACACCTTCTTAAATTACACCTTCCTAATTACACCGTATTAAATAACACCTTCTCAAATTCCATCTTCTTAATTACAGCGCCCTTGAGGTGATTTTTCACAAAAACGGGGCTATACAAATTATCCAATTATTATTATTATTATTACACCTATTGGAATTACACCTTCTTATATCACACCTTCTTAAATTACACCTTCTTAAATTACTTTAATAACATAGGTCTGAATAATACTTTTTTATAGGTTTAATTTTTAGAATGTTTAAGAGTGTGCTAAATGAATTTCACATGGGAAAAAAATGAAGAAAAGCGGAAATATGTTTTTATTTTCATAAGAAGCAATCACTTTGTGGTTAGACATCACATTAAATAAAACAAACACTTTGTTCAATGTGTTTTTACGCCAACCGGTTTCTCTTAGATCAAGCTTCATCCGGGCAAATATAATAACTAAAGAATAATACATAGTTATTGTATATACTCGTATATATATATATATAGGCACAGAAGACAATAGAGTGAAAATATATATATTATTTGTAATATATCTGTTCCGGTTGGCGTAAAAATACAAGTCCGTGGTTTATAACAAAGTGATCGTTTTATTTAAAAAAAATATGTTTTTAATAACAATGTTAATATTTAAAATTAGAAAAAAGAAAGAAAATTTGGCATTTGGAATCCGACCGATTATGCTCGCTGGTATTTTTTCTAAACATACAGTCGGACACCAACTTATATCCATAATCAGAAAGTTGTAATAATAAAAATAATATAGTATTAATTAAATGTCGAATAAAACAAATTCTTAAATTTTTCATCCGCTTTAATAATCACATTTATAAAAAAACTATCTGAAGAGCCCGGTGTTGCCCAGGGTTATAAATGTTTGTTTTACCCCCTACTCCTACCCCCACACAGTATTTTTCCTCTCATTTTTCAGTTTCGGTGTCGCTAAATCGACGTTTATTGAAATAACGTAAAACAGTTTCATGCAATACTAAAACTAACTAACTAACCATCAAGCCGTTTCCCCGCAGGGGTAGGCAGAGAGGACGGACCGCCAAACAATTCGATCTTGGCATACACTTCTTGCTTCATTCACATTCATACAACGTCTCATACATCCTCTTCTGTTATTCCGACTTCTGACATGGCCCGACTCAAGTATTTGATTCACTTGATCGTGCCACGTCTTCCTTGGACGTCCCCGGCTTCTTCTTCCATTCACATTCGCGTCATATATTCTCCTTACAGCCCTTTCTTCATTCATTCGCTCTACATGCCCAAACCATGTAAGCGTCCCTTTCTTAATCTTGCTCACTACGCTTACATCAGCCTTGCATTCTTTACGAATCTCAACATTTTTTCACACGATCATACATGGTTTTACCACACATTCGTCTCAGAGATCTCATTTTTACAGCATTCAGTCTACTATCATCCTTCCTCTGCCAGTTCCATGCCTCACTGCCATACATCAGAGTTGGTATCAGCACTCCATTGTGGACTGCTAGCTTCGCTTCTTTGGACAACTTTTTGTTTGCGCCAACCGCGTTCAGTCCTCCGTTAATGGAGTTTCCTGCATTCACCCTCCTTTCAATATCCCTATCAGTCTTTCCATATCTCGTAAACATACTTCCCAAATACACAAACTCATCTACCTGCTTCAAGTATTCACCATTCGCAACTATATTGCACACTGTTTTCGTACTCTCTCTTTCAAACACCATGACTTTTACTTACATTCATCATTAGCTCATTCTTCATACATACTTCGTTCATCCTAGATACGAGGGACTGTAGATCTTCCATACTGTTAGCAATTAGCACCGCATCATAAGCATAAAATAAACATCATAACTCAATTCAAAGCATACATTCATGCAATACGGCATGTTTAAATATAAGTACAATATATGTTACATAATTATATTATTGTATAAAGATTAATTTACTAATAAAAATGCTACGAAGACATTACAAGGAAATTGAAGCTAAACTTGAACCACCCCTTTCAATGTTTTTAGATAACTGAATTGAAGATTATTATTCGTTTCATAATGTTTATAATATTATTTTGTTTATAATAACATCACATTGCAGTCTAGTGGCGAATCATAACTCAATTCAAAGCGTTCAGTGCTCGTTAATCGATCTGCAGTGAAAATATAGGCAAATTGCGAATTTAAAATCGTGCGAAAGAAGTTTGCTCTTTTTGCCGAATTTGAAGTTAATTTTCCAAAGATAATCCATTCTACCAGTTAAAGTTGCTTTGGCGTTTTTCTGTAACTGAAAGCAAGCCGGATTATCTTCAATGGTTCAAGGTACAGTGGTTCTTTAATGAAAGTTATATGTTTATTATTTCTTGCAACGAAATGTCCAGTAATCTGCCTTGTTGGGAAATTGCTGAATGTAACGTGACGTTGTGTTTTAAAACTTTGTAATTAGAGTGAATTAAAATAATAAAATGTATATCACAATAGCAAAAGAGGCGATATTTACATCACGCCAGACTTTTTTACTATCGATTTGAATTAAGGGGAGAGGGACATCGGAGAGGGGATATTTATTAATTCGAAATGAACATTAAAAGAAATCTTCAACAAAAGTAAAATTACTTTGTGGTGTAATTATTAACTCTTTCACCGCTACACGCATACATGCATGTGTAAATAAACTGTACCCCCAGCGTTACGTGAACACATGTATGGTTTCATTTTGATAGATAATGTACTAATATCATAAAAAGTGCAGCGCGCACCCGTGATTCTAAATACAATAAGATTAATAAGAAATACTTTGTGTACACCACAGTTTAATATATAAATATCAACATGTTTCGGAAGCGAAGCTTCCCCCATCAGAATACACAGTATATTAAAAAATAATGACAAGTATAGACAAATAATAAACATAGAAAAATAATAATGTTAGAAGAGACAAATTATAAACATAAGCATTTTTTACATATTTTTTTTAAATTTACAAATGCATAGAATTTATAAAAACCCAATCGGAAATAAGACATTTTTCGGACCGTTCTTCGTATGTTTTACAAAATATTTGTAAATGTTGAATATCCTCAAAATATACTTTATCAGGTTTTTTAAACAGTAACTGCGGATTACAAAACTTTGGTTTAGTTTACATTTAAAAAAAAACGTACCGGGAAAGGATTGCAATTATTTTTTTTCCACCTATTAAACTGATTTTTATATTATTCATATTTCGTAAAACATGCATAGGACGGTCGGAAAGTATATAGTAATTAAAAATATATATTTCTCCTTAAAAATAAAATCTTTACTGTAGTAAAACTATCATTATTTACAGTTAATAAATAATCCCCCCTCCTTCGATGTCTCTCCCGCTTAAGAGATCAAAAATTAATATTTACATAACATCGTAATTACTCCAGAAATCTGGAAAGCTAAACTATGAAAAAGGTTTCCTTCAAGTAAAAAAATATAAATATATATGAGTATCCTCCTCAAAGGTCAGATTCGTATATTTTTAATGTTGCAGGAGAAAGGAAATACACATATTTATAATAAACAAAACAAATAACAACATAAGAACATGGTTGTCAAATGTACCAGGATATTAAACGTTAGGTTCAATGTCATATCTGGAGGTAGGCATAATATAGAACAGAAATATTTGATTCTTTAACATAGTGAGGACATCCGACCTTTTAGGGTGGCCTAACATCCTTAAACATTATTGTAGAATAACAAAAAACATCACATACAACGAACGATATAACTCATTTCGTCAAAAAGCAGACATTAAACGTAATGAAAATATTTTATAAATACGACAAAATCTTTTCTTAACGGTCAGCAACCAAAGATTCACACTTTGCATGTTGCTATGTCAAATAATGCTCTGAGTGATTTATCTTTAAATTATACACGGGTAATTAGGAAAATGTATAAAGTTTCAAAAGGTAGTCATCCCCAAACTATAATCTTTTAAATTATTAATGAAATAAGTACCTACTGGAATTTTAAGTAAAACGTTCAAAATTGCTTTTACTGGTTTTCAAACTGCATCTATTTTCAAACATTTTGAGATGTATTTCATAAAATTTATATACTACAGTTTGAGGAAATTTCATTTGTGGTATTGCTTGAGTTAGCAACCTGCAAAGTGATGTTAGGAGCCAGTTTTGAGTACCGTCCCTTAATAATTTCAAAAAATTAATACCACCGCCCTGACGTATGATTATTTCCATAGATAACAAAAACAAGGGAGATGAGATATGAACCACCATTAGTATGAAACCACACGCACAAAAGTGTCGCCATCATCGTTCACCCATACCCGCAAATCGCATCTACGAATTTAGTGGATTGTTTGTTTCTAATTACATACCAAAAGCACAACTTCCATTGCCTCCGTCGTTTTAAAGTCTATTCTCATCTACCGGCACCGCGCCGTGCAGACACGTACAGTGGCAGGCACTGCACAGAAGGGAGTATCTGCATTACACCCTTTCAAAGTATCGAATCGAATAATACGTACGACGACAAATTGGTGCACGAACATAAAATGTATCGATAGCATCCCCTGTCCCGATCCTATCTTCCTCTTCCTCTCCCCCCTTCCTTCTTATTTTGTTTTTCCCAATAAAACATCTGTATTTAACCACTGTTAGTACAAAAAACATTGTTGGCTTACCTTTTGTTAAACTTCCTCTGTATGTAAATTTGAATTAAGAGCTGTTTGTTTCTTACAAACAAATAATGAGTTTCCGTTTGCGTTCCGTGCCTGCGACGTGTCTGCGCTGCGCGGTTCTGGTAGAAGTGAATTTAGCATTAATAGTCCGTACAGTTTGGTCGTAGCTCGGCTATAGTCGCCACGCTTCCATGCCATAATCAGTGGCGTGCATAGAGTTTGTAATCAGGGTAGGCAGTACGAGAAACAGCGAATTAATTGATATTAAAAAAATTACCGCAGGAGACAAGCTTTGTGCAAGTTTTCACTAAGAATGTGTAAGCTCTGTAGCCTGTTGGTTGGGTTTACCTAAGCCACATCAAATATTCAAATAACCGCTTTAATTTTCGAATATTACAAGCCAATTACTGGAAATACATATAATTTTTCCGGTAAATAAACACAAAAAATTGAAAGAAAGCCAACATGACATTTCATTAGTTAAGTTATTCTAAATAATAGATGCACCAACAGATGGCACTGATTGGTACATTTGCTGGCGTTGCCGAAAAGCACTGCTTTTTAGACACTAACACAAACAAGTCGTTCCTTGACGCGTATTGCGCACATATGTATGTTTGAATGCATATAATAGATTGAATAATACTTGTACGACATTTTTTATAATTAGTTCCTGCCTTTGACGCATTATAGTGGTACGATCAGTGTGATTGGTACTTCGCCCGGATTTAAAATAAAAAGTTGATTTCTTGCAATAATAAGGAACTCCAGTCCAATTTTTTATTTTATTTTTTATCAATAATGACGTTCAAACTTAAATACCAGTATATATATATATATTTTTCTTTTCAAAAAATTACATAGTTAAAATAGTTTCAATTTCTCAAAGCCCACCAAAACGATCCTAATCAATGGCCGGTCGGTTGTGATCAGTTGAGGTTAGAATATCAAATGTCAAAACAAGGATGAGCTTTACCGTACATAATTTTATATTCTATTCATAGTAAACCATAACTAAACATAAGTAATAAAATTGTGTAACTTTTTAGATACTTTAGCTCGAAGAAAAATAATAGTATTGAGCATTAATATTACCATAATATCTGTATTGATAATTGGTTTGCTCAAGAATATTCTAATTTATTTAACTAATAATATATATTTTTTAATATTAAACAACAATAATAGAGCCCAAAGTCACCCAAATTAAGATAAAATTTCGCTAAACTAAAAAAAAAACAAAACAAAGTGAAATTCTCTTTTTTCATACTAATCTAAAATCAGAACTTGCACTTGACGTCAGATGTTCCAATTGCAATGGTACCAACATAAAAAGTTTTTTTGAAGAGATGATTTTTTAATCACTTTAAAATAACGATTTATAAATTCTACGTATAATTAAAAAAAAGTTATTTATTCAGAATCGGCGTTAACTGATCTATATGCGTAAATATTTTAAAGCCATTGTATTTTTCACCGCAGTTCCTTATTTTAAACATTTAAAAATTATTTTTATTTATTTATTTTCAAATTTAAAAAAACGAAAATAAAAATATTAGCCACTCATCTCTTTAGGACAGTCCTGTGTCGAGATGAGCTGCTTTACAATTTTAGTGAATCGATAAATAATAATAAGTAAATAAAATTGTGTAAATAGTAATAATAATAAGTAAATAATAATAGATAGGTAAAAAAAATAATAATTAGTAAATAGTAATAAGTAAGTAATAATAAGTAAATAATAATGATAATATCGAGCATACATAAGGTTTCAACTTTGATTACAACATATGGGATAACATGGATAAAGCGAAATCACCACTCTCAGCTAACATAGACTTTTTGACCATTTCTTAAAATAATTTAGCGTATCTATAGTTTTAATGTTGCCACTAAGCCTATTATATAACAAAGGAGTTTTACAAGAAGAACTCCTTTGTCCAAATGATGTTCAGTTATTAACCGGCTGATACATTAGAGAACCCACTCTAGTACTGCGAGTAGGATACTGTAGTACTTATGTATTATATATCTTTGTTTATCTATGATTATTTTAATGACATATCATTATTTGTTGGTATTTGATTGATGATTCCATTGATTGTTGTCATATGGAGAGATGATTGATGAGGGTGTGTTTAATGAATGTTTCAGGTCGGTCATGAGAGATCTCGCGCTGCCACTGATAGTCCCTTATAACGATCACGTTATCATAACGACTACGCTCATCATTTCGACAATCCTTCTTCATTTTTGTACGAAAGGTAAGCAATTTAATTATTTATTCAATTAAATCCTCGAATCTCCAAAGAAGCGAAACTAGCAGTCCACAATGGAGTGCTGATGCCAACCCTGATGTATGACAGTGAGGCATGGAACTGGCAGAGGAAGGATGAAAGTAGACTGCTTGCCATAGAAATGAGATCTCCGAGACGAATGTGTTGTAAAACCATGTATGATCATGTGAAAGGTGTTGAGATTTGTAAAGAATGCAAGGTATGCTGATGCATGCATAATGAGCAAGATTAAGAAAGGGACGCTCAGATGGTTCGTGCACGTAGAGTGAATGAACGAAGAAAGGAGTGCAAGGAGAATATACGACGCGAATGTGAATGGAGGAAGAAGCCGGGGACGTCCGAGGAAGACATGGCACGATCAAGTTAATCAAATACTAGAGTCCGGGCCATGTCAGAAGTCGGAATAATAGAAGAGAATGTATGAGACGTTGTATGAATGTGAATAAAGCAAGAAGTGTATGCCAAGATCGAGTTGTTTGGCGGTTCGTCCTCTCTGCCCACCCCTGCGGATAAACGGCGTGATGGTTAGTTAGTTATTTAATTAAATCCTCGAATTTAAAAAAAAAAACAGATTGAAACGGAAGCAAGTGCTTTTCATGGCCAGATAACAGAAACGCTAACAAGATATGAAGGAAAAAACGTATTTAGGTGAACGCATATTATATTACTTGCAAGTCAATGAAAAGAAATAAGCCAAAAAAATAAATTATTATAATAATTTTAAATATACATATACAATAATAATAATATATTGGCGATGTTTGTTTATAAAATGTAAAGTGTATATTTTTTATAGCTAAACGATGTGTAAAATAATTCACAAAATAACCTTCAAAAAAATGCTTTAAACAAGTTTGATACTCTCTTATCCCAACGGATAGGTTGCAATCTTCTGCTTATGGACATGAGGTGGAAATACTCTGTTTGATCTACCTACCAGTATTTGAATGGAAGTTGCTTAGAATAGCAGTATTAATAGCATTGAGCGAAAGATATGGCAAACGTTTTACGAATATTTCCTGACTTTTTGTGTTCAAGGCTAATTTTAAATAAAAAAAATATATTTAAAAAAATAAACACTTTTAGCACGCGATACTAAAAGCTCAAATATTGAAATAAATTGTTTTTGCGGGTATACACACGGAATACGAAATGTATTAAATTGTTACTGTGGATTTAAAGCTCGAGTCCTTCAAGAAACTTATAAAAATACTGTATATGTTAATTTTACAATAATAGCTTTAAACTGACATTAACAAATTATTCCCAGAGTGGAAGATATTCTCAGTATCGCCCTGGTGAAAGACCACCATTCAGAATTGAAACGTTGCTTGAAATGGCTTTTAGCCGTGTTTGGTGACCAGATCTGAATAGCCAGGCATTTCCCCACCTTCCTCTCCCCCTTCTCCTTCCCTTACCCTATATCTTCAGCCTCACAACATTTCCCAATTTCGGGTGCCATAGTCTCACTGGCTCCAGACGGTTGGGATCAGTTGAGACTCTTGTTCGGCATTCATATAAAAATAAAAAAATTCCATTTCATATTTCGTATGCACACCCGCCAACAAAAAAATCATCTCAATATTTAAAAGCATTTAGTGCTAAAAGCGTTTTTGATTACAATATTTGATTTAGTGTATTTAATGTACATTGATCACAACATGCATGCGCCTAAATATAACAATTTTGCCCTACATTTGTATGATGATTGTTATTTATTGTTGTATTATATAATATTGTTGAAATAAACTCCTGCTAACAAGCTACTTGCAGTGGCTTAGCGGGTATAAGTTCCCACTGTATATAATTAATATTATACAATAACAAAAAAATAAAAAATATGTGAGCGTTTAATGTTTCGGTTAATCGTACCACTCGGTTATGTAACGACTTTGCGTCTCGTTCCTCCTACAAAATGGGTTGATTAACGTCACGGAGATAATTTTGACAAAAAACGGTTTTTTTTCTCTTTTTTGATTGGCTATGATACATACCTACTGTTTGGGTGGATTGGTCTTAACTGGTGTAATCTTATTATATCGTGCCGATGCAGTACCAACATAATAATGTACATATTCCTCACTTTTTAAGTTAGATAACCTTTGCCTTTTGCATGTAAATGTCAGCGGTTCAAGAAATTCACAAAACATTAAAATGTTTACTTCTGGTGTTTGATCACGGAATCAGTGAGTTGTGAGCAAACGAATTGCGGAAGATTATTCCAATAAAGACGGTAAACGCAATATAATTATAAATAGATAATTTATATTAATTACATGTATTATAATATTAATTAATACGGTCACCCTTTGATTGTGGCTAATTGGAGCACAGATACTTTATTATAGTTATTTGGGTTACGATGAAATTATTATTGTTGCAATCTATAAATGGAATGGAAAATAAACTTAAAGATTTACCGTAGATTTTATAGTTGTTTATAGTCGGAATAACTTTGGTATTATTAAAAAACAAAATATATATATAGGTATATATATATATTTTGTTTCACTAATCTTATAAAGCCGCTCATCTCCATACAGGACTGTCCTAGGGGGATCTGAGAGAAATAATAAACAATAATCCCATATTAATATGCTATAGAAATAAGCCATGTATCATCATAAGCTTTGTTCTAATGAAAAATATTTATTTATTAGTTCAAGGAAATTTCTAGAGAAAGATTTAATTTATCAAAAACTTATATTTTGATTTTCATAATGTAAACCAATTCGTAGTATAGATTGATCTAAATAGTGATTTTACTGATAGCTTCACCTTAACACTGCCTGGTTTGTCTTCTATTCCATTTAAAAATAAACTTATTTACGCGTTGTCGTAAGCCTATACCTACTTAAATGTAGGTATACCTATAGATTATAACATTTCATGTACGCTTTGTTTTTTGTCATCATGAATGCAAGTTCATATGCGTTAATTTGATATCATCGTGATGTGTGTAATATTTGAAAATGTACATTATCGCTTCGATGGCAAAACCACGTATTAGTAGAATATTTATTTATTGTGTTCAAGTTTAATTGGTAGAACACCATTCAAGTAAAAGTTTAAAATAAAATGTAATAATTATTATAATTAGTTTAAAAAACGGTTTATTTACAAGAAATGTTCTCGTGGGTAATTATTATTACACATTTTGATAATGCCTTTGGAAGGCCAAACAGGTGTTTCATTATCAAACTTTTTTATAAATGATATTTATTATAATTTTTGTTTAAACTTTATATTAAAATATTTGTCATTTTATAGTATGGGGATTTATACATGTCGTATTTGTCATTTTATAGTATGGGGATTTATACATGTCGTATTTACATCACAAAAAACAACACTTTATATTTTTCAACAACCAAGTTTATTTCAAAAAATTAAGATAAGACAATAGTGTTTTATCAAAATTTAAAGATAAACCTTTTTTTCTTCATTGTTGTTTTCTTTCTAAAGAATTAACTAATTACCTGTGGAAGCGACGATATTATATATAAAATGTTGTCAATGAAAAACTATTAAAGCAGTAAGTTTAGCAGGTTTTAAGTCTTAATAATGAAGAAATATTGATTTTCTTTTCTATACATGATAGTAATAATAATTATTTATTTGAAACACTCATTATTTAACAAAAACATTTAAGAAAGCTTTGACTGGCCAACTAGGAACAAATCCCGTTTTAGGACAGTCAAATTGAGGGGAAAAAAGCTAGTATTGACATAGTATGGTAATATAATATATCTAGAAAAAGGTATACTAATTAAGTATAAATAGATTATGTATACGTGTTTGATAGGTACTGATTGTTGTTATGAGGAAAAAAATGGGTTTAAAATTGAGTACTAAAAAAAATTATATTATTGAGTAATAGTGATAAGATTGAGTTACGTATCACTCAGCTTTATGAGCCGACGACGAAGCTCGGGAATGCAACCCGAATAAGATGCACCAAATAGTTAAATAATTAATTAAACATATTTTATTCGCTAAGTACAATAAGTAACTCTAGTAAATTGTTTATAACCAAATGTTTGTTCATTTCCTTTCCTTGGTTAGGGTATTTAATCCAGTTAAAATCTTTTCCCAAAGAGCAAAAATAATGTGAAATAAATTCAGTCTAGTAAACATATATATCGTATTGTATTTTTTTTTTGTGTGCAGTGTCGGGGAACATTTCTCCCTCTTCCTGTGGTTAGAGGTGCATAAATGTGGACATAATCCTCTCTACCCAGTGAGCGGGCTGCCTACTGCTACTGTAGGGCTTTTATTTAATTTATTTCAAAGAATTGAAAACTGTGTTTTATGTGCTAGCGGCACTTGCTGATAACAATCTTATATTAAAGCCACTCACTAAGGTAATGGAGTTTTTTCTATACATTAAATAGTTTTATGGCTTTAGTGATTACCAAACTAGTCATACACCTGTATAGCGATTATTATTATTCTCCACTCACCTGTTTACTCGGCTGTCCCATTAATGGTGGAAAAAATTTATAATTTAATTTGTCTGGCGGTGTTAACGTCCCGCCTGGCCTTTTCCATTGTTGGAATTAACATTCGTGAAACGCTACACGGAGTAACATACCTATACCTTATTGCGGTTTAACTTATTGCAGATACGGTTGCTCTCGTATAACTGTCGTGATATGATGCACAAATAAAACTTTAAAAGAGTGTTTAATAAATTCAATCCGATACGATTACGCTATTTGTGCATACAAGCCGGTTTCTCTACAGGATTACTGCAGTGTGTGAAAGTTTCATTGATTCAAAGTCGGTTCATAAAGATGAGTGATACGTAACTCAATCTCATCAATATTATTCAACAATATTATCTTTTTTAGTACTCAATTTTGAACGCATTTTTTTCCTCATAGTACCTACTAAACACATATACATAATCTCTATATACTTAATTATTGTACTTTTTTCTAGATATATTATATTACCATACTATGTCAATGCTAGCTTTTTTCCCTTCTATGTTTGTATAATGGCACGTAATATGAACTAAACTTGTCAATTTGACTGTCCTAAAACGGGATTTGTTCCCAGTTGGGCAGTCAAAGTTTTCTTACATTTTGTTATTAAATAATGTGTGTTTCAAACAAATAAATATTATTTTATTAATTGATAAACTAAAGTTCTTAAAAACTTAAGACAAGATTTTTGTGCATAGCGCAAAGGGTAACAATTATTTTTATAAACAATAATTATTAGCCTGAAACACTCATCCAAATTGAAAAAAACCTTTCCGAGCAAAGATAAATGTCGCCGACAGGACTCGAACCTGCACCCAGATGCGGGTTCAGTCCTGTCCATTTATCTTGCTCAAAACTTTCAAAGTGTTTCAGGCTAATAATTATTGTTTATAAAAATATTATTTTCTTCATTAAAGTCGTTAACATCTGAAATTGCTAGTATAATTGTTTCATCTGTTTGTTGTATTACAGGCAGTGTAGGGCGCTCTGCTGAGTGGTCCCTCAGCGTGAGGTTGGGGCGCTCCGCGCGCGGCCCCCCGGCCCCCCTCGCCGGACCGCCCCCCCGCTGTTAGCAGGTACCTCACCACCCCCCCTCAACAAACCTCATCATCATAACCTGGAAACATATTTAATATAACCTTACATAACCCAACCTAACCAAACCTCACATAACCCAGTCTTAAATTAATCTAACTTAACCTAACCTATCCTGAATTAATCACAGATGCACTAGCTCACGGAACCTAACCTAACTCCTTTCAATAATCTTTTAATAACCATGCTAACCATCGCTTTCCAGGTTACTAACTCAAGCAATACCACAAATGATTTATATGTAAATTCTATACGGATAGTTAGGAAAATGCATAAGGTTTCAAAATACAAAAATCCTTTTACTGAAATCCTTAAATACGTCCCAAAATGACTGAAATAATGCATTTTGAAAACCAGTGAAAGAAGTTTTAAAAGTTTTATTTAAAATTCTAGTACGTATTTCATATAGAATTAAATAAGATTATTGTCATTTGAAACCTTGTACATTTTACTAATTACCCGTATGGAATTAACAGATAAATCATTAGTAGTATTTCTTGAGTTAGCAATCTGAAAAGTGCATATTTTTGGGTGCTGACCGTTAATACACGATGATGAGAATCGTGTATAATATATTTACAGCCTTAACCCTTTAGGTGCCACCGAACGATATATCGTTCCGATACATTATTGTACTTGAGTGCCACAGAATGATATATAGCTCGAGCCATAAAATTCGTCACGCGTTACCCACGGTTCTAAAATTACGTCACATTATTGAAAACATGTGTCTAAAAATAAAAGTAATCAAAATAAAAAATATATATATTCATGGATTATCGACACATCTCTAGCATTTTAAAAAAATACATGTGGCACCTAAAGGGTTAAATCAAGCTGGAATTTGCTCATTGAACTTCAAAATACGAGTATATCAAATGAATTCCAAATTATCGTATACATTTTTTAAATATATTTTTTTTACTAATGAGTGTTTTTATTCAAATTATATTGGTATTTTATAAGGTTAACGACGAGTAATTTTTTTCGTAGTATAAAATAATTCCGAATTCGTAGTTACGATACACCTTGCTATGAATCTAACCACATCACGACCTATTGATAACTCACGGGTTTACCTTAGTTCACAGTAAAATCCTTCACCTAATTCCTATCTCAATTTTCTGTTTCCCACTCGAATTCCTAAGAATATTCCAATAGAATCCAAATTATACGTTTTATTGATGTTTTTTATGGAAAAAATATGGGTGTTTAATAGTGTTTAAATGGAAAAGCGATAATATTTTTGGCATGTGTATTTTTGTGGAAATCTAGGTAAGAATTCTGCAACAAAATAGTCATTTGTGACAGTTTAATATCCGCTTTTCAGAGGCAAATGTCAGCGCGGCCTTTTGAATTTCAGGAAGGCTCCTGCCTGGACTAGTTCTGTCCCTTTCCCTCATCCCCTCTCCCAAACAACCTCCGTACAACTTCCCGCTACTTTAGACATTCAGCCAATTGTCAGTCCTCGTATGAATGAACGCATGAAAATGAAAGGAAACTTCCGTTTGAAGTTGAGGGAGGAATTAAAGGGCTGAATAAAGGACAAGAAGTTTGCCGGGGCTAGAATTTCGGGTGAATAAAATTAATATTATTTACACAATAATATTATTTAACAATTTAACAGAATAAATATCTCATTAATAGAATATGTCGCGAATGTTTTTATTGCGTCGACATTTCAAATAACAATTTCAGCTCAACAACGCGATATAAAGGGGGGTTGAGTAAATTCATTAAATATTTTAACTCAATTAGTTTAGAAAATATCAGAGGAAAAAGAGAATAAAATGGTTTCCTTGAGATTACCAGCATTAACTGAAACGTAGTTATGCAGAAAGCGTCCAGCCCACAAATTTGCCAAATCAACTTTTTCATTTTTGCTACAGATAAAAGCGAGATTTTTATTTGATAAAAAACATCAATAATTTCGCTTTCACTCCACAAATGCAGTAATATGCCGTGTGTTGTCAAATTTTCAAAGCCTTTTTCAGCTTAATCTTTTTTGGGTTGGACGCTTTCTGCATAACAACATCCAATTAAGCTTTATTCCTTTATTTTTTAATATAAATACATATTAAATATTTAATAGTACAGATAAACCTCAATAGCTTAGTACAAACAAAGTATAAATTTATTTAATTAAGACTACCCAACTTAATAGAGAAAGATGTCTCGTGTTTGAGTTGGGGAGCAGCGCCATGTGGCGACAGTAGTGGTACCACGTACGAGTATACAAATAAAATACATCAAGAATGTAATATAGATACAGTTTGTTTTGTTTTACACGATACTTACTACAAAAGTACATGATAATAGAAATGCAACAATAATGCGCATACGAGATATAACCATAATGCAATTCAATTTTAGTCATATTTAATATTAATCAATATAACGATGATTTTTATAATTTTTATGGAAAAGTGAATCTAAAGGGATATAAATTTTTTAATAAGTAGTTTAAACACGTCAAAGAGATGCCTTGATTAATTTAATTTAATACTACTGGTAGTGCTGGAAACATGGAAAATACGTACTGCAAGAAGTAAAACTAGCATTTTATTCAAGGCATAAAAATATTTTTGCAACAATGTTAACTTTGCTTTACTGGTGATCTAGAGGGGTCGGAGTTCAGATTCACTTTTATTGTTAATTGTTTGGGTTTTTTCTCATGTGGAATATAAGTACAATAATCTGTAGGTACACAGGACATCGTTACAGAGTGTGGGGGCACAATTAAAAATAATTAATTGAATTGACCTTAGTAATATCTAATGACTAAATCTGAATAGCCAGGTTATTCCTATTCTTCTTAAATACATTTTCTTTCCCACTACGCCTCCAACTGGGACTCTTGTCTTAAAGAACTGAGCTTTCTTGACAACTTTTGAAGCATTTCACGAAAATTGTGATGTAATGCTGTGTGAGCCTTTGTCACATACCATAGATAATAGAAACAAGGGAAATGGGCCATGAATCATTATCAGTATGAAACCGCGTACGAAAGTGTCGCCAACATTGTTCGCCTGTACTACTGTAAATCATAACTACGCACAGCGGTACCAGGCATTTTTTTCTATCTACACCCTAAAATGTGCCGTGGAATGATCTGCTCGCCTCTGTGTTTCCTCCCTCGTACAGAATTCGCTCCTTCCTATCCTCCAACAGACCCTCCACACAGCATCCCCAAAGATGATATAGGCTCTGAGGGAAATTATTTGGCCCAAAGCCTCTGTGTGGAGTAACTCAAAAAAAGTATAGCTATCATTGGCTTCACCGCGTCGCTCTGATTCAGTTCGTGCAGTTTGGTCGTAGTAGGCACGCTTCCGTGCCATATTTCCCTTTGTATCTATAATCAATGAACACAGATATATCGTCGCCCCAAAGGAACAGTGGAATATATTCAAAAAACTGTTCTGAGATTTTTGAACTTTTCGGTTTAATATGGCCATTTTTGATAAAGTTAAATATTTTACTATAACATTAAGAGGATTCTTTATATTTTTGTTTAGTTAATTTATTTGTGCTAGAACCCATTCTCAACTGAAACGCACTATATCTCCGAACAGTTTTTCAAGATACAATGTTGCTTTGGGGCGACAAAATCTGGATAAGGGTTCCATGATAAATCAACACACGTATGAATCGGCACACTTTTCAAAAGTGATATAAAGTCGTTAAAAGTACGAAAAAAGCAATTTACCCGAAAACCTAATCTAATCTGACCTAATTAATATTAATTACTTTATTTCTTCAAATGATTTAAAATAACTTTGTGGAGTTATATTGATTAAATTAATAAAAATTTCCTTCTTTAAAACCACTGTATTATTTTTAATTAATAATAATTACTTTGTTCATAACCACTGTATTATATTAAATTAATAATAATTACTTTATTTCTGCAAATGATGTAAAATAACTTTGTGGAGTTATATTTATTAAATTAATAATGATTACCTTGTTTAAAACCACTGTATTATTTTTAATTAATAGTAATTAGTTTGTTTAAAACCACTGTATTACATTAAAATAATAATAATCACTTTTTTTTAAATCACTGTATTATATTGAACTAATATAATTTCTTTGTTTAAAACCACTGTATTTTATTATTAATTTAATAAACATTACTCCACAAAGTATTTTAGATCATTTGAGGAAATTAAACATATACTCTCGTATATATATTTTTTTAAATATATGTGTATTAATTAGGTTAGGTTTTCGAGCTTATTTTTTTCGTACTTTTAATGACTTTATATCACTTTTAAAAATTGTGCAGATTCATGCGTGAGTTGATTTATCCGGTCACCCTGGCTAGGTGGGTTATATAGCATGATTGTCCTGTACTAACAATATTTCCCATGATGACGCAGGCTGTCTGCTGGCTAGGAGTCCATTAGACAATGTCCGAGTGCTCATCGATAAGCGAGGAAGAAAGGTGCGCGTTCCGTCCTTTCACCCGAGAGTCACTCGCCGCCATCGAGATCCGGATAGCGGAGGAGGAAGCCAAGCAGAAGGAACTCGAGAAAAAGAGAGCAGAGGGAGAGGTAACCAACAAACTCTTTTATTTACTTTAACTTGTCTATAGATCTATTATTCCGTTGTTGGAGTAATGCTCTATATGTTCACTTGTTTATAGACTTGTTAACATGATTTAAATATACCGTGATAAACCAGTTATTGTTGAAAAAAAAAACTATTTTTGAAGAGTTTACTATAAGTTTAGTCAGTTTCATGAAAACATGAGAAGAAATACGCAATTAATTGTAATCTGATGTAACAAAATTTGAAGTGCTGTTTAATAATCTAATTTTGAATTGAATGCAATGAATTTGTGCAATATGTAAATAGTTTGTCCAGAAATCTGAACCCTATTAAAAAAGTGTAAAATTTTGAATTTTGAAAATGTTGAGTTTTGAATTTCTTTAAAGTCGTTTAAGATGACTGTACTTTATGGTACTCGAATGTGGGATTTGATTGGTTAAGTCTCCACGTAAATGCTAAACAAAGTAATTTCAGATATGTAATTAATTGACAACATCACCTGGCACAAAGTACGTTATTAAAAATACTACAATGTAAAATGTAAACCACCTCACCAGAGATTCAGTTCTCTGAAACAACCTACACGAATCTTACAACATCACTGTACAAAAGATTCCTGAAACCTATTAGCATGTCTTTTAAACCTCTTTACACCGATTGCACCGATCTCCAAGGGATGGACACTTTAGTGGACCGTGTGCAAGACACGTTCCAACCTTATGAACAAACAACAACTGTAATCTATGTGAATTTCAGAAACACTTTATTGAGCACAGTGGGCAGCAAACTCATTCACAAATTGGTAACAATTATGACAGTGTTTAATGTAACGGAACCTTTTATTCTAAAAAAAAAACAATATCTTTTAATTATTCTTTACAATTTAGGTTGAATTGACGATATTTCAGTATAAATATGAAGTTTTTTCGACCTATTTCCTTTATTAGAAATTTTAATAAACCGATCTGTGTCTTTCCTGCTGATATTATTTTTCTTTCTGTAGTTTTTATACTGTTTCTTCTTTCCAGCAATTTATTTTTTTCTAATTTTTACTATAGTTGTCTTCCTTCTTACTTCTTCTGTCTATGTTTTATGTAAACCTTTCGTATTTCCACCAATTGCAGACCGGTTTTGGGCGGAAGAAAAAGAAAAAAGAAGTAAGAACTGTTCGTTAGTCCCAAGTATCCCATTATCTCCTCAAGTTCGTTTTTTCTTAGATTTTGTTAAAAGCCGCCGATATGAGTAAACGCAGTTATCGCCAATTAGTTAGTGCTCCAAATCCATTGAAACATCTCAAATTTAGTAAAAGACTTATCTTATTTCATTGGCCACCTTTCCATGGACTTTATTAACCTCTAGAACAATTAGCGATAGCTTCCTCTGATGCTTAGAGTTAAGCATTGCATTCCTAGTAAGTATAACACGCTTTTCTGCCATTTACGCTACTGAAGTTTAGCTGGAGTTACTTCTGAACAATTGTTATTGTCGTTGTGTCATTTAATATTTCGCAGTCCTCCTCCAATCATTTGCCCCGAACACAGCTAAACTTGAGGCATGGCGAGAGGCCAAAGCCACGAGCTTTCAAATATCTCATTTAGTTCCCATCTCCTCGGAGGTGAAATTAATTATTGCATTTTATCTTAATTCGGAACCAAGAATAGCAGAATGGTACAATAGTGGAATAATTCAAATGCAACTGCAGTATTTTAAGATTTTTACCTATCATTTAGAACTTTAATACGATGCTGAAAATGGAATGATAGATGTGTCATTATATTAGAACATCATTCATATCAAAATAGACTAAAGATTAGCATCTCGACATCAAGTCTCTTAGAAATGCTTCTTATATGACGTTAATAACCCAACTATATTTTCAAATGCAGTGCAAAGTCATGTTCATACAAAACGAAAAAAAACATCTTTAAAAGTAAATAAATAAAGTGACCCTTCCATGCCAATATGTATTATTTAAACTATACAAGACTATTATTTACTTTCAAACACAAATACAACTTCTATTAACTCAAAAACAATTTGATAGATTCATTATATTCATTTGCCGTATTATTGAACTGGTTACCAATTATTTGTGTAATACATTATATCACATCGCATTGTAATGATCAGATAACATACTGCTAGCACAGATCAACCGTTAAGAGAACACTTCACCAATCGCCATCAATTCATGCCATTAAACTGCACATAGAGAAGTCTGTAGATCGAGTAGAGTTACTTTGATAGAAGGAAGGTAAAGTTTGATACTTGCACGACCACATAGATACTTGAATCAACCTACAGTAGGCGGTAGGTGGTAGGTGTGTGCCATCCCATCTTTCTGCATTCAACCAAACAATCCGCTATGTACATCTTTTCTAAATTGAAAAACGTGAGACTAATCTAAGCCAAAAACCAGGCGTTCAAACTTAATGAATATCTATTATTCTTATTTTCAGTATTGAAACCAGATACATGTACGGTTTTCCACGTATCGAATGACACAGTATTCAAAATGTTTCTGATCACCGCGATAAGAAACGCCTTTGTTTATTTTGATTAGATGGCACGATAAAAAAATCTTATTTTTTCCTTTGGACCAAGAAATATATCTACAGTAATGATTGCACTAAATCAACTTCCACAATATACCACCATGGCATGACATCTTTTAACACACTTTGCAGAGGATTCTTTTTCAGGAGTGATTTATAAAAACATTTTTTTACAATACTGATCAATACTAACGAATTTTAGTTGTAAGTACAAACTTTTTTTCACTATTTATATTAAACTACCTATATATAAAAAGTTTGTGCACTTTTTGCTTAGATTAATATACTTTTCTGAAACCATTATTCAAGAAAGTGCACATTTGTGTAAACTTTTGTATTTGCTTTATAAATATTTACAGACACACTCAACATATTATGCCGGAAACCGCTGCCACCTTTTCCAATATAATAAAAGATTTACATTGCTTTATGCTTTTATTTTACATTAGCCATAGTAACCATTTTAAGGATTTTGATACTTTAAGATTTTTTGGACATTTAGATTTAAAACTGACATTTTCACTTTCAGACCACAAAACATTACCAAACCCTTTCATGAGTTTCACAAGCTTGCCGCCTAGATCTTAAAAACTACTATTTTAAGAACAAACCAATATTTTGTGGAATTTGGACAGCTAATCTGCAACTGTGGAATTCATCACAGAGGTTTCAAGATAACCTACGAGATAAATTCAACCATTCAGATGAAGCTAGCTGTAACCTAGATGGACTATTATGTGTTTGTTCTCAGAATGGTATTTTGATTTTGATGGCGAACCCTTGAAAGATGACGATAAATGAGTGATTTATTCCCTCCTTTAACTTGCGTTGGATCATTTAATGAGTGTGTGGTTTTTTTTTTAATTTGTGATGATTTTGTTTTTTTTTTATACTGCAAAGTCTGGAACTTTTGATAAATAGTCCAAAACACTATTATTATGAAAACAAGTGATGAATGAAAGAATTCATAAAAGGTAATTTGAATTATCTTGTGCAATAGTATAAAAAAAATAATTGTTGCAGATCTACCACACGAGAAGGGACCCAAAGTAAAAGATCTGTATAGTAGTATGCAGAGTTTGTTTGATTTAATGAACGTATCTCTGTGAAAGAATCATATCAAACCGATTCAAAGAATTCTTACTGAGAGCAACAATAATATGTGGGCGTGAGTAAGATATTTACTGGGCGAATGTGTAATATTCTTGAGCACGGTTTTATATATATTAAAAGCACAAGTCATTTCGGTGACCTTAATTCTAAATTCTAAAAGGTGCGGATCAATAAGTTTGTAATCATTATTCAATAGAACACCAATTCACACTTGGGTTGATTGCCAACGAATCCGATTGTTTGTTGATCAAGTGGATGATATATCAATTCCCCTTGAGTTTTTTTTTTAATTTTCAATTCACCTTAATTGATCCATTCACTTGATTGGATGTACAAATATCATTTATAAATTCACGTGGGTTTTTGATAAGGCTCAAGCAATTAGATCACCAATTTATCAGAATGCTTGATGACTCACTGATGATGTTCAGATTTCATCATTTCACTTGAGGTGATGTTTAAATTTCATCGCTTCATATGAGTTGAGGTGATGTTCAGATTTCATCATTTCACTTGAGGTGGTGTTCAGATTTCATCATTTCACTTGAGGTGGTGGTCAGATTTTTTCACCTTACTTGAATGATAATTAGATTTTATAAATTCGAATGAATTGATGATGAGCTCGATAATCCATCTGTATGAGGAGGGGGATCATCTTCACCACCAGGGAGTGCTTGTGCTGACTCGTTCCGGCTGTCGCTTGGTTGCAGGTCCGCTATGAAGATGAAGACGAGGACGAGGGTCCGCAGCCGGACCCGACGTTGGAGCAGGGCGTGCCGGTACCGGTGCGCATGCAAGGGGGGTTCCCCTCCGAACTCTCCTCCACGCCACTCGAAGACATCGATTCCTACTACCACAATCAGAAGGTAACCGACCAACCAACCACAACTTATAATTCAATCAAATATTCTTTTAACACATTGTAGATCGCACAACAAGGGTGCCAGGGTTCTGTCCCTCTCTCGATAAACGTGGATAATGCTAAGCTACACCCAGTGTAGTCTCAGTCGCTGTGCGTATAAGATGCAAAAATGAAGGGATTCAAATAAGACTAAAGTTATCTCAGATTAGAATATAATTTCTGTCACTGAAAATTTTCCAGATTTATTATAAAAAATATTTTGTAAAATGTTAACACAACGGGTAGATATTTTTCTTTAGTCTACTGAAATATAAAATACAGAAGGAAGCAGGCAGGGTGGGCATGATTTTCCCCAACCCGAAAAAACCCATTACGGGTTTTTACGGATAAAATTCACTTGAAAAACCCTTGGTTATTTTACCAAAAGTTGGCCTTTTCAACAAATATACACATGAAAATAATAATGAACAATATGAGTTATAAAACCATACTTTATTTAATTTTCATCTAAGTATTGTAGTGACGTAGTAGTAACAATGGGTGATTTTATGTAATAAAATGTAAATTATATCCCTGTAAATAGTAGAATGGGAACATATATATCGCATTGTGAAATTTTTGTGTACAGTGCCAGGAGACATTTCTCCTTCTTCCTGTGTCAACTGTGGTTATAGGGGCATAAATGTGGAGACAATCTTCTCTACCCAGTGAGCGGACTGCCTATTGCTACTGTAGGGCGTTTATTTATTTCTATTTGAAAATAATAAGAAGACTAAGTAGGAAGTATTCATAAGAGGAGAGTGTAAGACAACGTTGAAAATGTAACCACCTGGGTCAGGGTCATGGGAACCTAAATCTATTTCATTAAGAAGACAATACGATATATTGATGTTTATATTAAACGAACTATCTTTTTCCGTAAATATTCAATATAAGCAGTATTCGACACACTTTTTGAAATGTAATCAATAAACGTTTGTGAGGTCAAATAGTACCTACTTAATAGATATTTAACTCTTAACAAAGTATGTATTAGCCATTTGTATAGATCATCATTTATCTTGAAATGTAATCAATAAACGTTAGTGAGGTCCAATAGTACCTACTTAATAGATATTTAACTCTTAACAAAGTATGTATTAGCCATTTGTATAGATCATCATTTATCTTGAAATGTAATCAATAAACGTTAGTGAGGTCAAATAGTACCTACTTAATAGATATTTAACTCTTAACAAAGTATGTATTAGCCATTTGTATAGATCATCATTTATCTTGAAATGTAATCAATAAACGTTAGTGAGGTCAAATAGTACCTACTTAATAGATATTTAACTCTTAACAAAGTATGTATTAGCCATTTGTATAGATCATCATTTATCTTGAAATGTAATCAATAAACGTTAGTGAGGTCAAATAGTACCTACTTAATAGATATTTAACTCTTAACAAAGTATGTATTAGCCATTTGTATAGATCATCATTTATCTTGAAATGTAATCAATAAACGTTTGTGAGGTCAAATAGTACCTACTTAATAGATATTTAACTCTTAACAAAGTATGTATTAGCCATTTGTATAGATCATCATTTATCTTGAAAATTACTCACTTCAAATTTTTATAATTTAAATTTGTACACTGACTTTTACTTCTAATTAAGCCGAATAAATCCGAATTTAAAAAAACCCGCTGGGTAATCATTTTTGTAAAAACCCGGGTATTTTCCAACCCTGGAAAGAAGACCATTTTCAAAACTACGAGTTACAAATATTACTATGGAAATTTAGTATCTACTTTTTATGGGGGTGACATTCAATGACCTTGTAGTTATCTATTTTTAACTAAAAGACTTAAGTCGAATATATTAATGTTTTACTAAAAGAAAACTAAAAAAAATGTTGCTTCTTTGGTGTTTTTTGAAAACTTACAGTTTTAACGAAACAGATGTTTAAAATGATTCCATCGATAAGGAAAGTATCTTTATTCTAAACCTTATATTGAGAATTGTTATTTTTCACATCGTATACAAGCAGCACACAGATCACACCCTATCTGAATATCCGGAATTAACAACTAACTTGTTACTTTTCTCTGTTTCAGACATTCATAGTAGTGAGCAAAGGAAAGGACATCTTCCGATTTTCGGCCACAGATGCCATGTGGATCCTCGACCCCTTCAATCCCATCCGCAGGGTCGCCATCTACATTTTAGTACACCCTCTCTTCTCCCTATTCATTATCACCACCATCCTCGTCAACTGTATTCTCATGATAATGCCGACATCACCGACAGTAGAAAGCACAGAGTGAGTACCGTTTAAACATACTTAAATCCTTTACTTTTGGTTGTACAAAGTTTTTGAATTTTTTGCAGTCGAGTTACATTATTATAATAATCATTATATATTCAATTTGACCCCTATTGAACTAATTTCCTTTAGGTTTAGTTGATTGAGACCATTTTCAATAGATTTAAATACTCGTTTCGTTTGTAAATAACCATTTTGTTTAAAGATTTTAATTAAATTTGCATAGATCTTAGCGATTCTATGAATAATCAATGTCACATTCATAATATTTTTTAATTAATTTCTGGTTTTTACGAATTCTAGATTTTTATTGGTCGATATAAATAGTTAGGTATAAGGAATATTGAAATGTTTTTTTAAGGCTTTCAAGGTAGTCCAAATGCGTATTCAAAAACTTTTATCCATAAAATATGTTGTTCATTTTAATTTTAAAAATGTTATTCTTTATTTTGTCTGTAAATAATATTACTTTCAGATGGAAATATTTTTATGTATCTTGTCCAAGGCGTTTTGCAATTATCAGAAATGTCAATAATTTCAACGATATCCATATTAAAGAATTTCAATCGGGAATTCCAGTGAAAAATATTATGATTTTTAAATATGAACATATGCGACCGCTCCGAGGGAGACATCACTAACTAAAAAAATCTTCGACTCACAAAATACTAAAGTAAAAAATGAATATATTTTTATAATAAATTAAAAACACTGGCCTATAAATATGAGCAGTCGATATTACCTATCAACAAAAGTCGGTTCTGATAAATATATATGTTTTATTGTATCGTATTATACGAAATTGATTTAATTTATTTATTTATTTTAAAGCAAGATTTAAAAGGTCATGCTCTGACGTTATCGTAATCCGATCACGACACCTTTACCAAGAGATTGATAACTATGATGACGTCATCTGATACGCAATCGTACGGGGGGCTGTTTTAATATAAAACAGTTAACTTTAAGATTAGTTTAACCCTACCCCACTACCCCTAACCCTATCCCTACCTTCAAAACATTAATTTGTTCATTTGTTGCATTAAAAATAATATTTGACTATAATTCCTGCTCTTCATGTTACATACATACAATAATATATGAATTTGTAGATAAGTGTTTACATTGAAACGTCTTGGGCAAGATGTTGAATACGAGTTATTATATTGTAACAATATACTAATAGTCCCCTAGAGGAATTGTGAAACCTTAACATGTATTGTTGAACTTTCCAGAGTAATATTTACTGGGATCTACACATTTGAATCGGCTGTAAAAGTAATGGCGAGAGGTTTTATCCTTCAGCCATTCACGTACCTTAGAGACGCATGGAATTGGCTCGACTTCGTAGTTATAGCTCTAGCGTGAGTAGTAGACATAGATAGATAACTACTAGCAAATAATAGACAACAAATACAGCACTAAACATAATACTAGAAGCTCCCCCAACCGATCACCTAGTGCGAACAATGCACATTTACATGTCTCAAGAAGTTTGGAGCTTCCTGTATTATTTTTGTTACAGTATTTGTCAATAGAACATCGAACACACTGTTTGAATTATTTTCATATGATTTTGTTGCTTCAAAAATGTTATAAAAAATTTAAAAAATTAAATTCATTTTTATGGTGGCTTTGATCCATACCAGTCTGAAGATGCCCGTAACAAGGTGAAACAAATAAATAAGTGGAACGAAGTTAACATTTTCTTATTCTTACAATAAAATTGCTACAAGTTACATTTCAATACTCAATTCTGTCATGACACAGAAATAAAAGTTTGAAATTCAATCTTTATACAAATTAGTATTATATATATTCCTGATGAAGAAAGCACCACTTTCGAAACATGTTGATATTTGTATATTAATAAAGTGGTCAATACAAAGTATATTATTTAATTAATTTATTAATAATGACGCCACAAAGTGAATACCAATCTTTTGAAGAAATATTAAACATGTAATAATATTATAAAGGTTTTGAGCAACCAATACTGCCATTTAGTTAAAATAGTATCAATTATACACAATTCATAAAATTCAATTTTTAAAAAGATGTTCCTCATTTATTATTTTGTTTAAACTGCATTAACTTATCTGATATTCTGAATTTAGTTAACGTACTTAAATTTAGTATATCAATTTATACTAATATTGTAGTGAATAAATTAAAGATTTTTTGCTGATAAGTGTTTTAGATACTTAAAATGTTAAGTAAAAAATATTTCTATTGAATTAGATTGATCCCGGAATAGATTGCCATAGATTTGATTGTAAATAACATAAATGTTTTATCTAGTATAGATCTAAAAATCTTAAATTGTTCTGTCTTAATTAAAAGTTAAAATAGTTCAATATTTACAAAAATTACCTAACTTATGAATAATGCATTAAAAAAATTGATAAATCTTTATAAAAAGTAACGAATAATATATTAAAAAAATGCAATCTTATTGCATAAATAACATTGTTTTAAGTAGATTATCATTAGTGTACTAAATAAATTGTTTATAAAAAAGATTATGTATTTTTAAACATTCATAACGATCCATTTTTAGAAGAACTTATTTTTTAAGATGGTTTATGCGAAAAACTTATTTCTCATTTTTCGAAAGTGGTATCTTCTAATCACTTTCTTCTGGATTAATTTGGAATGTTTAAAATATAATCTCTTTTGAAAGTTGTAATACAATATTTAAACATTGTTCACTTGCAGTTATGTAACAATGGGAATAGACTTGGGAAACCTAGCGGCCCTCAGAACATTCCGAGTGTTGCGAGCCTTGAAAACTGTTGCTATTATTCCGGGTAATTATATTTTGTGCATGTTTGTAGACATATATTCCTAATCTAATGTCTAACGGCCGTTCTTCCCAACCTTACTGAGCAACTGTTGACCCGAAATTTTGCCACAACACTGTTCAAATGTTTCTAATTTTGAAACTGTCAATTCGTGGTGGAATTCCATATTAAAATGATTTTCTGAATTAAAAAACCTTTGTAACTTTTTTCCACTTATTAGTGGAAAATAAGTAACAAAGTGGAATAAATAAGTGGAAAAAAGTTACAAAGGTTTTTTAATTAAAAAAAATCATTTTACTGTTCAAATGCACAAATCGCTCTTCCCAACGAAATTCACAAACGAATTTACGATCAATTTAGGATATCGATTTTTGTGGTTCCCCTCAGCAGAAGACTAGTTATGAAAAGTGTCAACAGGGTAAACAAACGTCACCGAAATGTCAAATGTCATTATTAGTTTACGATCTTTTTCACGCCATTCAAATATTGAATGACAAAGATTTATTTCCGTTTTCGAATGTCAATTTGTATGTTTTATATAAATTTGAAAAGACCCCAACTTACTTTACTAGTTATAAGCTACGCATTGTCTTGTTTTTTCACTCATCGAGAAACGTCAAATGTCAAATGTACGAAACGATGAATGTGCTTTGGGGCATTATCAAAAGTCAAGCTAATACTTTATTTTTAACACACGTTTGTGAAGTATAAAATGTTAGTTTATGTATTCTTTTTGTAAAATAAATAAAACGTATTCATAATAAATACAACATTAAATCATTTACGTTAATTTTACATTCGGAGATTTTACTTTGATATCACTGTATTGTCTTAAAAGTGGGCGGCTACTATTTTATATTGTGCGGCCACCTGCTTAGACAATTTAGGATAAAAAATACTTGGAAACAGGCAAACAGAGCAAATACTTAACAAAACACTTGGCTGATCGGTGACTCACATTGATCATTCGAAAAGTTGGGAAGAACAGCCGTTAGAGTCCATCTTAGACAACATTCTAAATAATATATAACGTCCTTGTTTCGTCCATGAAACGTAGAGTTTTCAAAACAGTTGATTAGTCCAATGTAACCATTTATAGTGGATTGTATAGTAAAGCAGATGATTGGAGAAAAGGATTTCATATGCAGTATGGACAAAAATGTGATGCTAAGGGTGAATGAATGAGAAACATTAAATTATGAAATTTATACTGTCTATACGGTAACACTTCCCAAAATCTCTTTATAGACTTTTAATAGAAACATGATTAGATTATCAAGAATCAGTGTCAACTCCTTGAAGTTTCGTGATATGATTTTATATTAGCATAGGACGATAGGCAAATGATTTCCAAGTGTTATAAAAAGCCACAATTTACATTAATGTTACCCGTATCGCAGTTACATTGGAATGATGCCACTTGTAGGTTTGAAGACCATCGTGGGCGCCGTCATAGAGTCCGTGAAGAATCTGCGTGACGTGATCATCCTGACCATGTTCTCGCTGAGTGTGTTCGCGCTGATGGGCCTGCAGATCTACATGGGCGTTCTGACGCAGAAGTGCATCAAGGTGTTCCCCTCGGACGGTTCGTGGGGGGAGCTAGGACACGACACGTGGGATAGGTTTAACAAAAATGATTGTAAGTATACTCATTGCTTAATAATGACCACTGCACTAATGGAAAGTTGTGTTTTACAGCTGATTTTGGTCATTAAATCAATCCCAGCAGTAAAAACTGTCAATAATGAAGTGGCGTAAGTCTATAAACGCTAAGAGGTAAAACCAATTAAAGTTTAGGAATCACTTCTCAAATAACTATATATTAAACAAATACAATGAATCACTTGGCAATGGCCTTATCACATAATATTGGGTTTTTGAAAACCGACTTGAATGTGTACTCCATCATTTCAATGACACAGTTATACAACGACCCTCTACCTCTGGTTTCCGTTTCTAAATATTTTTAACAATTTCAGCAAATTGGTACACGAACGAAGCCGGCGACATGCCACTTTGTGGGAATTCATCTGGTGCTGGGTAAGAAATATTCAACATTGCTTAGAGATCTAAATATATTATGATATATGTTTCATCCATAATACCTCAAGTCGTATCTGATCGCGATATTTCCATGTGATATTTAATACTCGAGGTCGTGATTAATCGGTGTGGTGTGTTGCAGAATGTGTGCCCCGGGCTACCATTGCCTGCAGGGCTACGGATCCAACCCGAACTATGGCTACACGAGCTTCGACTCTTTCGGTTGGGCTTTCCTGTCTGCCTTTCGGCTCATGACGCAAGACTACTGGGAAAACTTATATCAATTGGTAAGTTTGCAGTATTCTCTATAAATATATGCATATTTATTTTGGTTATAGATTGTCACGAGTAATGACCGAATATCCACAATGATTTTGCCCTCACAAAATTGTTTGTATTTCGTGTTAGGTTCTCAGATCAGCGGGTCCATGGCACATGCTGTTCTTCATAGTTATTATATTTCTGGGATCATTCTACCTCGTCAACTTGATCTTGGCCATCGTCGCCATGTCCTACGACGAGCTGCAGAAGAAGGCAGAGGAAGAAGAGGCGGCTGAAGAAGAAGCTCTGAGGGTTAGTACTGATTCATAGACGTATCCTTCTTACCAAACTTAAATTAGTAAGAGTATATAGAGATTTACTCAGGTGGCTAGAATCTTCGATCTGTTACCGGAGTCAACTGGTTGTAATGACTTTACATCATCTCCCACTTTAGTAACATCCGGCCTTCCACAAGGATCTAATATTGGCCTACTCTTATTCCTGATATTTATTAATGAACTTCCCAACTATCTTGGCTCCAGTTATCTTCCATACACAGATGATTTAATTAAATAAACAAATTATTTTTATTTTTTAATTAATATGAGAATTCATTCAAGAGACAGCTATTTAAAAATTAAAATTTGACTATTTATTAAACTTAATTAACTCTGAAAGCTTTTTCTGATTTGCAAAATTTCAATTTTGTCTATTTGTAAACCGGTGGTATTTGCATGAAAAATTTTTAAACCTTTATTTATATCGAATGAATGATTAGTTTCTAAAATATTATTTGCAAATTCAGAACAGTTGTTATTATTTAAACCCCTTGGGTGTTCCTTAACTCTAATACTGGAATTTCTAGAAGTCTTTCCTATGTAAAAGTAGTTGCAATCGTTACGACTTAATTTATATACCCCCGATTTTTTTTAAATATTATCTTTATCTTTGTTATTTAAAATATATTTTATTATTAGTATAAAAAGCTGGTTGAATAGTATTTGGGATGTTTTTAATTATTTAATTTGAGGTATTATTATTTAAAAAACAATATTTTTCTCCACTGTTTACCAACATTAGTTATTTTACATAAGATTTAATAAAACTTTTCTTATACTTTTTGTTTAATATGTTGTCTATTAATTTAGTACTATAACCGTTATTTATTACAATCTGTCTAATTATATTTAATTCTTTATTAAAATTATTTTTTGATAGAGGTAAATTAACTAATCTACTAAGCATCGAATGAAAAGCTGATAATTTTTTAATAAAAGGATGATTAGGAGTATTATGATAACAATGTCTGATCTGAATCTTTACGATATATATTAAATTCAAATTTATTATTAACAATATAAATATTTAAAGCATCACTTTCGAAAAATGTAGATATCTGTGTACGTATATTAATAAAGTGGTGAATGCAAAGTATATTTTTTTATTAATTTATTAATAATGACGCCACAAAGTAAACACCAATCGTTTGAAGAAATTACACTGAACGATTGTTTATTGCTTTTAAATGATATAACAGAAATATTTTCTTGGTAAAAAACATAGTGTGCAGGCATTTAGTTTTCTTGAATTTAAAATAATCGAATCATTTCAAAAGAGACATTCAACAGTCGACCATATTTTAACCTTGCCGTCACTCGCGAATATACTCGTACTTGCCAAATGCATAAACTCAGACAATGCTCTAACATTCCAGGGTTCACCTTTCGCACCTATATATGTCTACCAATGTTATTAAGATGTTACTTAACTTGATCTGTGTGTATTGCAGGAAGCTGAGGAAGCGGCGGCAGCGCGCGCAGCCAAGCTGGAAGCGCATGCGGCCAATGCAGCTGCCGCGGCCGCCGCACTCGCCAACCCACCCGACGAGACCATGGCCAAGTCACCGTCCGACTTCTCGTGCCACAGTTACGAGCTGTTCGTGGGGCAGGAGAAGGGCAACGCGGACGACAACAACAGGGAGAAGATGTCCGTGCGCAGCGAGTCGGTGAGCGAACACCACAACCAACAGCAACAAATGATGCTGATGATGCAGCAGCAGCAGGGCAAACCGCCTCTGGCGAGGAAGGTCAGCGCGGTAAGTACGCATGCCTGCCGCACGCCGCACGCAGCACGCCGCACGCCCCATGCGCGAATACGCTTGCTCTCTGCGTACGGCCAGCGTGCGCACGTCCTCTCTGCTCAGTGAAGTTATCCGAGCTATCTCACGCGACACGCGACACGGTAACACAAACATCACGAATGTTTACCGTAGAACTGTGATTGGTGGCGAAACAGTTGAGGGTGTAAACGCAATACCGCTCTGAACGCTTTTGCTGTCGGTAATTTGGGATAGCAATCCAATTTGAAAGGCGGACATGGGTACCGCCGCCCCGGGAATCATTAATTGGATAACCAACACCTCTGCCATAGGTTACCCCAAGTGGTTCGCCAAGGTGACTTAGCAGGGGTGCCCGAGTTCATGTGGTGAGGTTTGGTCAGAATTGGCGGCGGTTGAGGGAGACCCCCTGACCTCTCCAGCCGGACCCTCTCGACCCATCGCTTTTCACCATAGGAGGGATGGATTAATATGTCCGTCACTCCTGAACACACTGAGCCCCAGATTCTTACCTATCCTTCCCAGAACTTCCTCTATTTCCTTTCCTTATAAACCACCCTCCACATAGCATCCCCGAAGACGACACAGGCCTGTAGGGAAATTGTTTTCCATATGTCCTCCTGTGTGGTTTTAACGTAATTATTTTTAAAATACCTCAGTAGACATGATGCAGAAAGGTGTGCAGCAATGGAGGCTGTAAAGCTGTGCACGCCTCAAGAAAGGAGAGGAAATTTGACATAAAATGTCTCTTATGGAAGATTCATAATCCTCCTGTCTTTCTTGGGACATGGGCATCTTTACATCCTCTATGGACTGGACAACCTAAATACCTAGTTCTTTTCTATCTTTCCGAACCTGTGGTGTCGCTGAATTTTCCTTGGAAATATAGACACATGTCGTAATATATCCATTTCCAAGCAATAACTTAGACCTGGAACCTCGCTCCAATAACTTAACTGAGCACTGACCTCGTGTATGCAGTTATACCGGCCCCAAGGGAGCATTTCCATTATGTTTCCGCGTTGCGCCACTGTGCAGCTTTGCGTCGTTCAAAGAATACATTTAGAATAAATCAAGGTACAGATTCACAAGCTTTTCTGTCCAGGCGGCCCAAATAGAAAATAACAAAACGAAAAAAAGTTTTTTTTTTGGATTGTTACAACTAATATCCACATAAACGATCCCTTAGGTTGCACAGATAAGTTTGTCGATCTGTTTACATTTTCAGTGCGTGTCTTGTACGTGATTGTGCGTATTGTGCGTGTCGTGCTGCTTTTGTTTTATGTCAACCTTATCTTAACAAATATTAACGAAAAATTGCATTGGAAATGCTCCGTTCTTTTTCCACTTATTTTTCATCCCTTCGGAATCGTCCAGACTTGATTCCTCATGGTCTTCATATGTCATTATGTCTTTTAATTAACCCTTTTGCTAGGAGAATGGTTCATAGTTCGGAAGTTCAAATGACAAGCATTATTTATGTGCATAAAAACGTAATAATTACTACCGTTTAAAAAATTGACAATGTAAAAATTGTAATGTTGGTCATTTGAACTGCGTGAAATCTGAAATTTCATTTCATAAGGTATACCAGTGGTGGCTCGTAACTTTTGAGTGAGCTAGAATGCTAATATTGAAATATACGACGTTATTGATGTTATCGAAGCCGAAAATGATTTATTTTTTTTCAAAATGTCAACTGGCTAAATAAAAATCATTTTCGGCTTCAACAACATCAATAAAGTCGTATTTTTCAATCTTAGCACTCTAGCTCACTCAAAAGTCACGAGTCGCCACTGGTATACTAACTGTACTCATACTACTAACTATGGGAAAACCTAAATAATTTATATTAAATCAAACAAACACTTTGTTATAAAGCACGAATTCATTGTATTTTTACGCCAAACGGTTTCGCTGAGACCAAGCTACGTGGGGGCAAATATAATAACTAAAGAACAATACAGAGTTATCGTATACAGAATGTTAAGAGACGCACCTGGCTTACTTTAACAAATATAATAACTAAAGAACAATACAGAGTTATCGTATACAGAATGTTAAGAGACGCACCTGGCTTACTTTAACAAATATAATAACTAAAGAACAATGCATCGTATACAGAATGTTAAGAGACTCACCTGGCTTACTTTAACAAATATAATAACTAAAGAAAAATACAGAGTTATCGTATACAGAATGTTAAGAGACGCACCCGGCTTGCTTTAACAAATATAATAACTAAAGAACAATACAGATTTATCGTATACAGAATGTTAAGAGACGCACCTGGCTTACTTTACAAATATAATAACTAAAGAACAATGCATCGTATACAGAATGTTAAGAGACTCACCTGGCTTACTTTAACAAATATAATAACTAAAGAAAAATACAGAGTTATCGTATACAGAATGTTAAGAGACGCACCCGGCTTGCTTTAACAAATATAATAACTAAAGAACAATACAGATTTATCGTATACAGAATGTTAAGAGACGCACCTGGCTTACTTTAACAAATATAATAACTAAAGAACAATATCGTATACAGAATGTTAAGAGACGCACCTGGCTTACTTTAACAAATATAATAACTAAAGAACAATACAGAGTTATCGTATACAGAATGTTAAGAGACGCACCTGGCTTACTTTAACAAATATAATAACTAAAGAACAATACATCGTATACAGAATGTTAAGAGACGCACCTGGCTTACTTTAACAAATATAATAACTAAAGAACAATACAGAGTTATCGTATACAGAATGTTAAGAGACGCATGTTAAGAGACGCACCCGGCTTGCTTTAACAAATATAATAACTAAAGAACAATACAGATTTATCGTATACAGAATGTTAAGAGACGCACCTGGCTTACTTTAACAAATATAATAACTAAAGAACAATACAGAGTTATCGTATACAGAATGTTAAGAGACGCACCTGGCTTACTTTAACAAATATAATAACTAAAGAACAATGCATCGTATACAGAATGTTAAGAGACTCACCTGGCTTACTTTAACAAATATAATAACTAAAGAAAAATACAGAGTTATCGTATACAGAATGTTAAGAGACGCACCCGGCTTGCTTTAACAAATATAATAACTAAAGAACAATACAGATTTATCGTATACAGAATGTTAAGAGACGCACCTGGCTTACTTTAACAAATATAATAACTAAAGAACAATACAGAGTTATCGTATACAGAATGTTAAGAGACGCACCTGGCTTACTTTAACAAATATAATAACTAAAGAACAATGCATCGTATACAGAATGTTAAGAGACTCACCTGGCTTACTTTAACAAATATAATAACTAAAGAAAATACAGAGTTATCGTATACAGAATGTTAAGAGACGCACCCGGCTTGCTTTAACAAATATAATAACTAAAGAACAATACAGATTTATCGTATACAGAATGTTAAGAGACGCACCTGGCTTACTTTAACAAATATAATAACTAAAGAACAATACATCGTATACAGAATGTTAAGAGACGCACCTGGCTTACTTTAACAAATATAATAACTAAAGAACAATACAGAGTTATCGTATACAGAATGTTAAGAGACGCACCTGGCTTACTTTAACAAATATAATAACTAAAGAACAATACATCGTATACAGAATGTTAAGAGACTCACCTGGCTTACTTTAACAAATATAATAACTAAAGAAAAATACAGAGTTATCGTATACAGAATGTTAAGAGACGCACCCGGCTTGCTTTAACAAATATAATAACTAAAGAACAATACAGATTTATCGTATACAGAATGTTAAGAGACGCACCTGGCTTACTTTAACAAATATAATAACTAAAGAACAATACAGAGTTATCGTATACAGAATGTTAAGAGACGCACCTGGCTTACTTTAACAAATATAATAACTAAAGAACAATACATCGTATACAGAATGTTAAGAGACTCACCTGGCTTACTTTAACAAATATAATAACTAAAGAAAAATACAGAGTTATCGTATACAGAATGTTAAGAGACGCACCTCGGCTTGCTTTAACAAATATAATAACTAAAGAACAATACAGATTTATCGTATACAGAATGTTAAGAGACGCACCTGGCTTACTTTAACAAATATAATAACTAAAGAACAATACAGAGTTATCGTATACAGAATGTTAAGAGACGCACCTGGCTTACTTTAACAAATATAATAACTAAAGAACAATACATCGTATACAGAATGTTAAGAGACTCACCTGGCTTACTTTAACAAATATAATAACTAAAGAAAAATACAGAGTTATCGTATACAGAATGTTAAGAGACGCACCCGGCTTGCTTTAACAAATATAATAACTAAAGAACAATACAGAATGTTAAGAGACGCACCTGGCTTACTTTAACAAATATAATAACTAAAGAACAATACATCGTATACAGAATGTTAAGAGACGCATCTGGCTTACTTTAACCAGTGATTCCTGACCATATCTAAAGTAAAAATTTTGTACTTCGGTGACATTTTTGATAGTATATTTTTTTTCAAATGCAATCAATTTTTTTTTCACATGACGTCACTGATCACCCGACCTTGACCCTACCTGTCAAATACCTACCAAATTTTTATGTTTTCAGGTAAATTAAAAAAAAATAATAATAATAAAAAAGTCGCCGGAGACCAAAATTTCATTCACATTTTTTACTACAAATAAGGTCAGGAATCACTGATTGAAGAATGTCAGGTACGTAACTTAACACCCTATATATAGGTACAGAAAACAATAGAGTGAGATAGATATATCACAAAAAGAGAGAAAAGAGAATTAAATATTAGAGGGAGACAACAATAGTATATATTATTACAAATAAATAGTAAATACAACAGTGTAATGGGGACATAATGAAGTCATTAAGACAATCCTATAATGTTTATACAAGCCAAATCCATTATTACTGGAAAATAGACTACTTGATTACATAACTATAATTAAATGGGTGAGTGAGGCAACATAACAGAGGTATACATACAGAACACACAGTATCTTCACAAATGTAAGTAAAAACGCAGTAACTTCAACGTGAGAACTGTGTTTTTACTTACAATCACGGAGATTCTGCATTTTTACTTACCAACACCGATGAAATTGCAATAATACCCACAACAATATCATCTTTTTTTAAAACAAAAAACGAGTAATATTAAATTACGTCTTTAGTAAAACATACGAAATTCGATACTTAATAACTTCCCATATTCAACTAATTTTTGGTAATTTTGGTAATTACTGTTTTTACTTACCACGGCAGTATAGGAAGATAATAATTGATAGGAAGTGGAAGGATTCACAGGAAACTTCTTTAAAATCGGACTATTGGATAATATATATGTTTGGTTATTAGGCAGGTTATCTGATAATTTTTATTTAAAGATTTCCACTGCTTCGTAAGTAGTCTATTTTCTACTAATAATGGCTCTGTCTTGTATAAATAATTATAGGATTGTCTTAATAACTTCAATATGTCACCATCACACTTTGTATTTACTATTTATTTGTAATAATAGATATTATTGCTGTCCCCCTCTAACACATAATATTTTTCAAGTGTGGTCTCTCTCTAATATTTTATTCTCTTTTCTCTCTTTTTTGTAATCACTATTGTTTTCTGTACCTGTATATATACGATAACTCTGTATTATTAATATTATTATTTTATTTTTATTTAATGTAAGTCAAATTTAATAATGTTATTATTAAGTTCTGCAAGTATTTTAGTTTTTATTATTGTGACAGCTGTTTCGGCGTTCAGGGCCATTTTCATTTGAATAAAAACTAAGATATTTGCAGAACTTAATAATAACATTATTAAATTTAAAAAAAAATGTTTAAATGGAGTTGTACGAATTAAACACAAAAACCTGTATTATTCTTTAGTTATTATATTTGCTCTGACGAATCTTGATCTAAACGAAACCGCATGGCGTTAATACTCAATAAATTGGTGGTTTGTAACAAAGTGTTTGTTTTATTTGATAAGATGTTAAACCACAAAGTGATTGCTTCTTATAAAAATAATTAATTTATAATAAAAAGGGTAATATTTCAGGTAACAACACCTTAATAAGAGGAAAATATTTGAAAACAGCCTTGAAGCTAACGGTTAAAATTGTATTTTAACGAGTATTTTTGTTGTAGTGTTGTGTAAAATTCGAAGAAAAGTTTGTCTTTTTCCTACGGTTCATATGAATTATATGTCAGAGTGTCTTTGCTTTCGTTGCTAGAATGTAAGCATATTTCTGCTACCTTACTGTTACTACAAGTAGATAGATCAGTTGTCCAGTACTGTCCTTCCTTAGAACCGTTCGCCGCTCGTAGAAATATATACTCGTATACACAATACTACATCATTCACATAAATTTATTTTATTTTTCCAAAATTTGTGACTAGTGTAAAGAAAATGTAAGTCTCTAGACAACAGATCGGAATCAAAATTTGACACACATGTCAATTCTAAACTGCAGTTTTTTTTTTGAAGATTTTTGATTCACAATGTACATTTGATACTTAATATTAATAATTTGTTAAAAAATAAAATGAAAAATTAAATTACTTAACAAAATAATAGAACCCTATAAGTCACAAGTCACCTTCGCTACCCATGTTTTCCTACTTTTACTCCTCCCACCCCCTCCTCCCTCCTCCAAATCACCATCCCCACAACCCCCACCTAACAATATTTAATTACTTCTGTACTTGTATAATTTACGTTAGTTTTAAGTGAAGCGTAATAGCGCTCACAGAAAACGCATTAAAATATTTTGGAAAAGCACACTTTTAGCACACAATGCTTTTAAGTATTGAAATGAATTGTTTGTTGGCAGGTATACACATGGAATACACACACGGAAAATGAATTGGAATACATTTGTATTGTTGAAGCTCAAGTTCTTCAAAAAAACATATAAAATGCAATATATTATGGTAAAACTAACATATACAATAGTTTTGTAAGTTTCTCGAAGGACTTGAGCTTTAAACATACAACAAAAATTATTAAATTCCATATTCCGTATATACACCCGCCAAAAAATAATTGAATACTTAAAAGTATTAAGTGCTAGGAGTGTTTTTTCTGAATTATTTGATTTAGTGCCATCTGTGAACGCGCATCACGTTTCATTTAACCTTAAGTAACAAATGCACACTGTGAATTAAAACTCTTCAAAAACAAAATGTTTAGAAACTGTTACAGAGTTAACGTCAAATAAATACAAAAGAAGAGTATTTAACAGGATATTTTGACATCTCCCTATTAAATACACTTTACAACCGCACAAATTTCACAAAAGAGTAATGGAAAAATCTTGGTTTTAGTCAAAAATCTACTTGTCGTAATTTTTCACCCTTCTTTCAATATTTCTATGAGTGCTGGAGGTATCTGTTAATTATTAGTACAATTAAATTAGCTATCTTTCTGAACTCTAAGTACAAAACTTTAATCTATGCTTTATGACAGTAAATCTAAAATTACGTGATGCCACTAGATGTTATTTTTCCCATTAGAATGTACTAATCCGCACTCACATAACAGTTTATTGTATCAAGCCCAGTGACATTACAAACATCGACCCTAACTAAGCCGTATACTTTAGACATCTGGCAGACCAACATACTTATCACGATAATAAGGAACTCCAGTGAAAATGTTAGGGTTTTACAAATATATTTTCATATAGATCAGCAAACGCCGATTCTGAATATATAACTTTTATTAGATATTATTATACGTAAAATTTATAAATCGTTATTTAAAAGTTAATAAAAAATCATCTCATCAAAACACCTTGTTATGTTGGTGTACCAATGCATTTGGAACATCTGACGTCACATTCTGTTTTTGAATTAGTATGGAGGTTTTTATTTTTCGATTTTGTTTTATATTTTAAATAAGTATTTTTTTAGCTTTGGTGAAATTTAAACTTAATTTGGGTGACTTTAAGCTCTATAATTGTTGTTCAATGCAAAAAAAAAAACTGTTATGAATAACAGAAATTAGAGAATTCATGAGCAAACCAACTGTCAATATGGATATTAAGATAATGTTAATGCTCAATACTATTATTATTCTGCGAGTAAAAGCTTATTAAAAGGTACATAATGTTATTACTGATGTTTAGTTATGCTTTACTATAAATAGAATTTAAAATATTGTATGGTAAAGCTCATCCCTGTTTTAACATTTGACATTCTAACCTCAAAACCGACCGGCCATAGATTTGGAGCGTTTTGGCGGGCTTTGAAAATTATTTTAAATATGAAAACTAACTTTAGAAAAAAACGAAATATGCTGGCATTTAAGTTTGAACATCATTATTGATAAAAAAAATGGACTGGAGTTCCTTATTCATTTATAATTTCACATTTCTTTTTGGGATATATTAATTTAATCATCAATTGATTTCAGTCGTTTATTAAGAATATAAAAAAAAAAAAAACTTTTAATTTGCTTCTATCTACTGAGCGAAACTTATTTCCTGATGTTAGACGTATTCTATAAATTTGCTTACATGTGTTGTGTTAATGTGCAATTTGAATACTATAGGAACACGGGTAAATATTCTACATATAACCTGAAACAAACTGTAAAATATTTTTTTCTACTCTTTTTCCTCTTAAAATAAACGTATTTATTTGAAGTTATTTTCAGCCTCAGAGATTTTTCGCTAATTATGTGTACCGCAAACAAAATCGCTTTTTATATAAAACCGTACTATTTAAAACTCAATTATTACAAATTTATATGTAATCATAATACCGTTTTCATCTCGGTAATTTTCACATTATTTATTGAAATAATTTTTTACATTGAAATTCCACACCGCTTTTTAAGTTTTTCCTTCACTAACAAAACTTTGAAATTTAATATTTTAAATAAAATATCTTCAACATTTCGACCCTTCCTAAGTGAAGTATCGTAACTTTAAAATGGGAACTTTACAGGAGAGTGGTTTAAAGGGACAAAAGCTTGGTTTAAGTTGAGCTTTTGATCATTTTGCACCAAATTTGGGACGCAATTGACAATGAAGGTCTCAAATTTGGTGCAAAACAATCGAAAACTCGATTTGCACCGAACTTCTGTCTTGATTAAATAAAATACACTTTTTCAAACTCTATTCCACTTTTATTTTTGACCATGACCAGTTTCAGCCTGTGACGGCTACCTTCAGACTGGTACAATTAATTCTTAAACTACGGGTTATATACAATTTTGGGTATCAAGGGTAACAAACCATTATTTTACTTAGATTATATTTTATAAAAGGTTTGTGAATTATTATAAAGGTTGGTGGTTATTATATAAATAATATAAAACCATGTTTACAATAAAAATAACTGTAACCATCTTAATGATTTTTTAAACCAGATTCATATATAAAGTAATATGAATAAATTCAAAAGTAGCAAATATGTCAAGTCTCATAAAATCATGCAATAACAATACTGAAAAATATAATCTAAGGAAAATCATGGCTTATTACCCCTGACACCCAAAATTTTATATAACTCGTAGTTTAAGAATTAATTGTACCAGTCTGAAGGTAGCCGTCACAGGCTGAAACCGGTCACGGTCAAAAATAAAAGTGGAATAAAGTTTAAAAAAGTATTTTTTATTTAATCATTACAATGGAATTCCACCATGTATTAACAGTTGCAAAGATAGAAATATCAAGAACTTCTGTCTCTTTAAACCACTCTTCTGTAAATTTCCGATTTTGAAGTTGCTATACTTTACGTAGGAGGGGTCGATTCAATGAGGGCACTCTCAAAATATATCATGGGAAATACATTAATTGGTATAAAATATTAACAAGTATTGTAGCATCGTATTATTTTCCTAACAGAAACTTTCCTTGTGGTAGAATATTAACAATAATTATTGTAATGTCTTTACTGAGGCCAATTAGTTATTCTCCGACCGATATTCAAAGTTAACAATTTAATAATCTTTAATAAATTAATTAAAAATTACTTTTTATTCACCACTTTGTTAAGATACACATATCCACATGTTTAGAAGCGATGCTTTATGTAGATATGTGTATATTAATAAAGTGGTGAATACAAATGAATTTTTAATTAATTTATTAATAATGACGACACAAAGTGAATACCAGTCTTTTGAAGAAATTATTAATAATCTTTGTTGAGAGCAACTATTTTCCTAAGAATAACGTTCCGAGTAAAACGTAATATAATATTTTATTAACAGTTTATTGTGAAATATTTTTTGGGGGCACGTGTAATTTTCCTACAATGCATTCACTTCAGGTACACAAGTTCAGTATTTGAAGCACCCACTGCTAAGTTCATATTTTATTTAAGCTGCTTCCTGATTAACGACAGATTCCTGTATATAAAAACAACTTTAATTTTATTCCTAGGGGGAATATCACATGATGGTATCATCATATGTTTTTGCCACAATAAATGCCTTCTTATAAAAACATATTTCCTATAAAATACTAATTTCACATATAAAGTGAATCATAATAAGGTGTTTGTTAACACCATGAACTAAACATTTAAATAATTTAATTTAAATTTATTTTGTATTCTCCACTTTATTAATTAATATACACATACCTTCATATATTATATCCCGTTAAAAAGTAACTAAGCAAAAGAACAATCTGTACTATTAAAATCTAAGTGATTAAACATGGCCAAGATCGCACTTAATGGGTGAAAGCCATAAAATAACAACAACAAAATCAAAATGTTGCAAAAGCGATGCTTTCTTCATCAAGAATATATAGAATACTAAAAAACAATAATGTCAATAATAATTAATAATTTAATCATTTGTTCTATATTTATCATTTGTCTATTTTAGTATTCTATATATTCCCGATGAAGAAAGCATCGCTTTCGAAACATGTGCATATGTGTATGTTAATAAAGTGGTGAATGTAAAAATAATTTATTAATAATGATGCCACAAAGTGAATACCAATCTTTTGAAGAAATTATAAACATTTAAAAGTTGCATTCTTATTGTTGATCATAGTAGTTCTAATGTTAGCGCAATCTTCAGCATGCCTCAATTTAATCTTCTTCCTCTTCTCTCATAAGATAATGGTGTATTCGTTATTAGACTCTCTACGGTTCCCAGAAGAATAATTTCAACCATACTAATCCGGCATATTTGAAATCACTATCAACGTTAATCATCAAAATCATTGAAATATCTTCTGGGACCACTTTCCACCTGTCATTAGTTTAGTACTGGGTATCATAGACGATCTTTACCATCGTAAAAGGTAGGTAATGGCTGAAAGATTTATTTATTAATACTCTTGAACAAAGAAAGAACTTTAATAATGTACAGAGAGTGATGGATAGACTGGACAACATGACGACAGACTGCCTATAAGAAGTAATGACTCATACATATTGATATCTAGTTAACTTGGTAAGACTTTAGTTGATTTATTAATATAATTATTTAATTGTGCACGAATTTGAATGGAAGTCTTCCAAATGCACCAAGGTTTTAAGCGATCCATGAAATACTCTGTAGTTCTGCCATCAGGACGGCGAATACTTGTACAAAAAGGCTTGTTATTAAATAGGTGATTTGTTGCTTCAATAGAATGGTATTGTTAACAGGGAGAGCGAGAACCTGAACAACCCTCAAAGCTGCTCGATTCTTTGAAAGTTAGTCAGATCTTGAGCGTCTCTGAGGTTGGTTGGTCAGGAAGCTTTTGGTTCTCCTGCAAGTAAGTGATTAGTGTAACATACTCCCTCTGGCCCTCAGCTCTCAGCCCCCAGTCCCGAGTAAACTGTAGGTGTAGGTGTAGGTGTAGAGTGGTGCATCACACGGTAATGGCATATGGTTTGCGCATGCAGAATGTGTACTTGTACTGTCACTCTTCTCTGTTTGGTGTTTCTTCGCTCGAGCGATGTTTATCTGTCGATGTTGTTTCTACCTGTATTCTGTATCACACTCGGGTACATCAGTAGTCGCTTGCTTGACACTCGGTGTTCTGTTGATCTGATTATTAATGTAACATTAAACATTGATATATTGCCTATTTACTGGACTTGTGGTAAATTACCATGTTTAATGTGTAATTGTATCACGTGTTATCTCTTAATTGAAGGTCCCCCACCCAGACCGAGTTAAATTCGGAACTAAAAGCCAGATTTGTTATTCGTCCTACCGGGAAGGCTCACAGGTATGTGGTAATATGATCTACCTCATACATTGGTGTTGTTCTATTCTATGCTCAGTTCTAATTAATGTTACCCCCTTGGATAAAGCTACAGCCCCTTCCAAACAAACGGTTTTACACCAAACTGTTGTTGCTTTCAATATGATACTATGTTTTGCACCATTCTGCATGTATTTATAAAGTTACTCATGAATAAAACTATCAACTTTCCTTGCCTCTATAGTTTATAATAATATATACTCGTATGTTACAGGAATACTAATTCTACATACAATATTTTCTTTTTATCTACATTTCCTTATTATTTTGTATCTATTTAAATATTTAATATATACCTTAACTTTTCTCTTCAAACTTTATGATATTACAACTGTTTCGTTTGACAACTGCCTCCTGACATGCACCTCCACGTTGTTATATCCTTTCTATTGAAGTAACAACGTCCATTTGTTAAATATTGTACAATGAATAGGTCACAAGATCAAGCGATTAACATTATAGCCTTTATACAAAAGATTTCAATTTAAAGCTTGCTAAAATTATGTTTATTGAAACGCTCGCCTGTTCTCTTCTCAATTCCCAGTGACAATAATTCTGTGTGCGAAAGGAAAGGAACTACAGCGGTGATGGAAATTTATGCAAATTTCAACAGAACAAAACAAATGTCTGTCTGTTTATTTAATATTTAAAATATTTCCATGGTTAGATTGACTTAACTAATGTCCCAATGATAGGCGGTGGTAGCTTTCAAATAAATAAAAATACCACAGGTGAACGAATTGCCGATCGGTCAAATAATGGTCGATCAGTATCGAATATCGTTAAGCTATTCGTAGTTCGAGAATCTTTGTCTTTCTTTCTAACAAAAGAAGCCACTTTGTGTAGGTACATCAAACTTGATTTGTTGAGACTTCTTCCTTTCACACACAGAATATATTCTAAAACATGGACAGTTTATTGTACAGTGCTATCCCGAGTATTGGCATCAGGAGCATGTTTGTCCATTGCAGGCGAGCCTGTCCCTGCCGGGGTCTCCGTTCAACTTGCGTCGGGGCTCGCGCGGCTCCCACCAGCTGACCCTGCGCAACGGGCGAGGGCGCCTAGTTCCCCCCGGCGCGGACCGCAAGCCACTGGTGCTCTCCACCTACCTGGACGCGCAGGAGCACCTGCCCTACGCTGATGACTCCAACGCGGTCACCCCCATGTCGGAAGAGAACGGTGCCATCATTGTTCCTGTGTATTATGCTAATTTAGGTTAGTTTGCACGCGGTATTGACAAGCGGTTGGGACGTTTGCCAAATCAGCGACACGTTCAACAATTTATATAAATTTATTCTTTATATAAAACAAAGAACCGGTCTAAATCTAGATGGCGATAGATAATAAAAATGCGCAAGTAAATATAATGTTTGATAGATATGCATATGAGCCACTTTTAAAAACTACACCTAAAGAGATTGATTCTAAAATTGATTTCTGTGACGATAGTTTGATACGTTTTTAAAGCGTAACAATGTGTTTCACTTATTTGGTAAACGCCTAGTTCTATGGAATTCACTTTGTTTCAATGTAAACACTACATTATAAGCTTCTTCTATAGGTAATAATAATTCGATGCTTAACATAAAAGTTCTGAAAGCCACAAAACCTATTCGCCTGTAAACAACCCCTAATAATATTTAACTAGAACAACCGTTTAGATTTCTAAAATAACATTATTATAATACTCCATATTTGAAAACCTTCTCAAACCACGAACTTCTATATGCTTTTTCGCAGAAGTCTACTTTCGAGACAAACAATTTCCGATCTCCAAACCAATCTATGTGTTTAGTTTTTGTGGCAATTGTAGGTAATGTTTTTTGAAAATGTATCGGCAGGTTAAATTGCAAAGCTTTGTTCATTGAGGTGCGACTAGGGAATAGATTTGACAGGTAAACAAACTGTTTATTTTGAACAAAAACGTAAATAATTATTACTTAATTGAAATTAGTTACTATTAAAATTGAATAGGTTATTAAAATTTTACATAGAAAGATAGTTTGTAAACAGTAATATTGAATCAAAATATTTTTCGCTGAAGCTGCTTACAATAAATATCGGTTACAGCCACATTAAAACACAATAATTGAAACAAATAGATTATTTCACTGAAACAGTAATACACTGGCATGTGGCAGAAAACAATACATCATATATGTACCATATAACCATAGTACCACAAGCTTTTCTATACACACCAACTGACAACTGTAAACTGTAGGTATCCTACCCAGATGGAAAATATCGCTTACTTTGTTGCTAGAAATACGGATTGAAGAGTATGTAATTATAACTAACTTGTACACTTGGTTTTTGCATGAACGTTTTGTGTATTTAAAATGCTTCGTGTGAATTAGTAAATTGATTTTATAAATAAATTACACTGCACTGCAAAGTATTTAAAGATTAACAAATGATTTTACTAAAAGGGAGACAGCGGGCATTAATTCTTAAAAGTGGTACATTCCCTAACAATTAACTTGATGTAAATAAAATTATCTCAATTTTATATGAATGTTTACTTAAAACAAGTACCTATAGCGTATGTCAACTCAATTGTACATTAGTTGTATTTAGCACCATGTGTATAAAATCATATAAAATGGGGTGACTCCTGTGACAAAAAAACTAGGTCATTTTGCTAGCATATTTTACGATTCGTTTTGTGATTACAAACAAAGTTCTTTACATCATAATTTTACGGGGATCTTTAGTAATTCAAAAATTCAAGAAACTGAAGCCGCCAATTTATGGATTCAGTCAATATTTGAAAAAAAAAAGAATATATGTAAACACACACACACAGCTCATTTCACAAAATCAAAATGATATGAGATAACAACTTCTTTCAAAAGGGGTTATTATTTCAATGTAACACACATTTTTATTTAATTAATTATTTAATACACAATCATTCTCGAGACAAGAAATTTAGAGACACAAGTTCAATATTCTCGAATTGAAATTCCCGATGTTAAAATTCACGTAATGAACATCCAATTACGTCCTTGTATATAACATCTGTTAATGTGTAGGATCCCGTCACTCGTCCTACACGTCTCACCAGTCCCGCATATCGTATACCTCCCACGGCGACCTGCTGGGTGGGCTGGGTGGCATAGGCGGTAAGCAGGTGCCCCAGACAAAAGAGTCCCGCCTACGGGGCCGCTGCTCACGCAACCAGAGCCTCAGTGGACACCCGAATGGGAACCCCTATCAGGACACCAATCACAAGCCACCCTTGAGAGAATATCTTAGCGTAAGTATATTTTAAGTACTTTGTGGCTGTCAAGGCAAGAATTCCCCCTCGAGATTTCACAAAGAAACATCCAAAAGAGGGCTTTTTTTAAATAAAAATATTTCACATAAAATACCAATTAGCCTGAATTATTTTTAGTCAATCGTTATTTAATAATTGGCTAAGTAAAAAAAAAAAAAGCAAATGCATGGTTAAATCACTAAAGACAATAATTATGATAATTCCACAAAGACATTGGACATACCGCTAAATCCAACAACTTTGTAAGAATGCCACTCCAATTTAAATGAAATTTGGATGTATTTTTTATCATTGAAGATAATATTAACAACTCTTAGAATGAAACATGAAACCGAAAAGAAAAAAGATAACGGCAGCAGCTGGGACTCGAACCCAGAATCTCATGGTCTATACGGGATCCTGCACTCTAATCCACTAAGCTACGGCTACCCTAAACCGTCCTGTCATTTTTATCCGTATCATGCTTCCATTTCTTACGAACTTTTAACATCATCTTCAATTAATTCACATATATTTTTGGATGTTACATTTTTTATGACTTCAAGATAATATCCCAAATTTATTTGTAACTAACTAAAGTACCCGGCGTTTTCCGGTGTTGTGAATGGTTGGGAGTAAAGTTTTGGGGTTGTGATCTATTACCCCTATCCAGTCATTTTCCTTCTGTTTTGAAAGTCAAGTGTGCGACATTTCATCAAGCTCGGAATAAAACTATAGATTTGTTTACAAAAGAAAAGCACACCGCCCGCCCGGGACATTTTTCTTTATATAATAGAGAGGGTGGAAGAAGAAGATCATTAGATAGTGTCTCGGATATATGTATCTGATTTTTATTTACATTGGAGATCTGTTGAATTTTTCAACAAAACTTGTAGAAAATTGGATAACTTAAGATCAGATCTGTGAATAATATATCGCTACCTTAATTAGTAAATTACTTAAGTTCATTAAAACAGCTTTACAGGAGAATCAAAAAACCTTTTTTTTTAATAAATTTAAAAATTTTAAGACACGCTTTGGATCTACTTTACATTCAAAAGAAATTCATGCAATAAAAATTTTGTTTTCTTATTTAAAAAAAAAGTTATTGGACAATTTTGGACTGTTTTTGATAAAAGTATTAAAAATTCTAAGATTAATTCGTAATTTATGAATCGCAAATAAATCGACAGTTCAGCCTGTTCATCCAAACATAAATATATTTTTAATTGTTATTCCTTACTGTTTCTTTCACTTGATACAATTTGTTGACTTGTAATTGTAATACGGATATGAGGTTTTGTAGTACGAAATACATAATACATAATTACATTCTATAGCATTTTTTTTTTAAAGAATGGCATTCATATCTCAATTTGTGAAAGAATGGACTAATTAAGGTGATGAAATTATTTAGTTGTCCTAATCTAAGCAACTATCCTATTTTTAACCCTTACCACTCATTTGTCGGGTGCCAGCCGACATCACTATTTGTACGCTACAACTAAGTTGTCGGCTGGCGGCCGACAAGATAAGACATGCGCGTGCGGTGTATTTTCGCGCGCAAAACTTGACACGTGACGTTGTTTCTTGTGATTATTCGGTAAAAACCATTTAAATTCACGTTTTAATAAGATTTTGGCTGTTTTCCGTTTTTGTTTTACTGTAAAATAACTTTTTTGTAACTGCCTATCAATAAATTAATATTTTGACATTATTTAAATTAGAGTTGGCTGACAAAAAATATTAAAAAAATAATGGAGTGGTAAGGGTTAATAAGCTTTGTATAAAATTGTTTTTGTCTCTTCCAACATTGACTTTTTCTTAGTTTTGATACCTTATATAGCTTATATAATAGGATAACTTTGCACATACAAACTCGGGTTGATTCACAAGATCCTCAATACAACTTACATTCCACCAACCTACAACTAAAACAACTTTTGGACAAAGAAATTTGCAATATTTCCCTATAAAAGTATTTAACATCCTACCTCTAGCAAAAAACCATTAAAAAATTAACCAACTTCAAAAGAAGTATTAAGATATAGATTATGGACGCGGGAAGGAAGAATATAGATATGATGTTGCAACCGAACAGAGTTTAATGGTCACGGTATGTTTTCTCATAGATTTTAGAATTTTTATTAATTTGTTTCATTATAATTTTCCTCTAGCAATATTTTAACATAATTACGAAAACTTACTTAAAAAATTTAACAAACTTACAAAAAACTTGATCTAATTTATGATCCATACATGAAATCGTGTACAATGTGACCTTAGAACGGGGTACCCCAGTAAGGTCACATTTTTTGCCCTCCCTTCCATACCGAATCGTTAGCTATGAACAACCTTGAAGAATGAAATCAAAACACAATTTGCTTTCTTAGAATATTCCCTAATTTGAGTTTGGAGTAACATTGTTGAATGTAACATTCCAGGAGATGAGTTCAGAGTGCACAGACGAGGCGGGGAAGGTGCTGAAGCACTCCAGTGACAACCCGTTCATCGAGCAGCCGCAGCAGCAGACGGTCGTCGACATGAAAGGTAAGGAATTCACCAAACAAAACATTTGCACTCTCGTTTCGAACTCACTCGGCTCCTTGAGTGTTATCCAGATAGGTCAATAAGTTATCATGATTTTCGACTCGGAAAGTCATTTGATGATTTGCACGTTAATAATTTAACAAATCTGTCAAAAGCAATAAACTTTTCAACTAAACTTAATGGAGATTATGGTTATATTCAAAAGGCTATGTTCTAGACGCTTTGGGGTCCGGTACAGACTGTAGAGTAGGGTGCCGGTCAAGTCGTTGTCGCTGCTACTTGTCTGTAGCTTCGGGGTGGGCCTGGTCCAAGTAGCCGCGAGAATACAGTCTCATTGTAATAAGATTAGATTCTTTGCGAACTACTTTTGTCAATTGGTGAACTCTGCTAGGTCGGATATCCAATGGCGGGGAAAGGCGATGGTCCAGGGTGTAGTGAATTCAAACAATATTCAAGATGTAAACTGGCAGGAAGCAGTGGATCAGAGCGTAGAGTCGTGAGGGAGGCTGGCGTGAGACGATATGAGAGTCGGAATGAGAGTGGTTTGGAAATGATCGTAAATCCCTATTTATACGCGCCGGGCCGTTCGCCGCACGGTGGCAGGTATCGGGCAGTACTTTTTGGTTAGCACGTGTCTCATACTGTGCCATTCACTACGATCCCATCAGTGGATGACACAATTTTTTATGAGATGCCTCTCTCCAGGTTCTACCCTCTGACGACTCAAACTACCTCTTTCCAGCATGTTTATTTAAATTAAATAGAAAATATATAAAGGGATCAACGGGTCCCCGGACCAAACACATTCAGAGAAATCTCTTATATAATTCTTAACTCTAAACTTACATCATGTTATTAGTATTAATTATGTTAAAAGGAGCCCGGCCTATCTCTCAGTAACATTTATTTTTCCATATTTGGCCAAACTCCAGTAATATTAATCTAGAGATAAACAAACAATCATAATATTATTGGTTGTGGAAGGTGGCCGTACGTTCGTGGTTTGGGAAGCGGGACACGGTTTAGCAGTCGAACATAAATATGAAAGCCCCTTCCTTTCTCTCTCTTCAACCGTTGTACAATCTACACTTGTAGGAGAAACACTGCGCACTAGAGCAAGTGCACTTACGAATGTGGGGAAAATAGAAGACGATAACTATCATTGATAAAACGTCATCGTCTTCGATTTTCCTAACGACCTCGTTCGAGATACAGGCTATATATACTCAGTCATGTTATGACAAAATAAATATTCTACAATCTCAAGGATAAAAACAAAATAGGGTAGGTATCTGACGCCTGAATGCATGTTTATAACCGAAACTTGTGGATTCTGCTCGTTCGTTCGTTTGTTTGTTTGAATACCGCACAGAGAACGTTGGTTGTTGGATTTCAGATGTTATGGTGCTCAACGACATCATAGAGCAGGCTGCGGGCAGACAGAGCAGAGCCAGCGACCAAGGAGGTAAATACTCATACATCATTAGTTTCTACTGCCGACATTAGGCCCGAGTCATTGACCAGATCCGTACCATGTTACTTGTCAATTTACCCATATTCTGTCCTAACAATATCATAGACAAGTGTAGTCAATATTATTGTTTATATTTTATTAATTTTGTAGATATAGTTTTTAAAATGTTATGTGTCGATTACATAAATAAATTATTGTTTTTGTTTATAGTGAATATTTTTCTGTTAATTTGTTTATTGACTGATACGCCATATTTTATTTATATTTTTGCTTTGGGATATGTAATTTTTATTTGTGTGTAATATTGATTGACGTGGTGGATCCAATGAAAACAGATGCTGTTCAGTGCTGCTCGAAAATCCTCTAGGTGAGAAACTCCGAAATGAAAATTCCCGATGTGAAAATTCCCACAAACAAATTGTACAGACATGTTTCATTGGATTCTCCCGATAAAATGAATGTTTTTCACTTATGTATAAATGTGTAATAAACCATTCACGCAATACAATATTATGATTTTGTTCTTATATCAAATAAAAAATGATCCCAAAGAGCATAATATATTATAAAGCAAGGAAATTGATTAAAGTGCTCCATGCATTTAAATTAAGGAAATTGTAAACGCCTTTCTTGTATACGATTTCAATAGAAATTAGATATCATGTCACCGTCATCTTTTGCATAAAATACATTAGAGTTAATCAAAATTCATCAAAATTATGTTAGCATACATAGACCGTATGTATGTTTGTGTATTTATAATGCCATGTTCTTCTGTTTAGTATTGGTTTGATAAAAAGTGCTACTTTACCAGAATATCGTCAATTAATTAATTCATTGGTTTCTCTCAGGGGGAATGAGATCTGAATCTCTCATCCGATGGTGAAATTTAATTTGCCAAGCTAAAATATATATATAACAAGTATTACTCTACAAGTTTAATACCGCAACTGCATGGCATTTTCATTTTCATCACGCTTTTCATACAAATGCACCAATTTTTTTGCATGAATCTTTTTTTTTTCAAAATACATTGAAGTATTTTATCCACCCAAATTCAACACGTTTATTTTCAGATTGTCGTGCACACGTAATTTATTTGTAAAATTCACAGCTGTTTTTATACAAATTCATTATTTATCATTTTAAACACTGGTCCTTCATAACTATCCAATAACATTTTATATAGATATATGACAAAAATCATTTTGAACATGAATATTGTACAATTTGCATTATCCAAAAATCACACCTACATTCCATAGATTATTTTTTCATTTTAAGAGGTATTTTTTTCCTTGCACAATATGTTGCTACAAATGCTAAGTTAAAGATACTAGAGTTAAAAAAATGAAAAGTGGGCATGAACTGCAGCAAATTAATGACAATTTGCTACAAATGGACAAAAGGTTAAGTGAACCAATTTTTCAGACAATTTATTCCCCACTTCCTCTTGCACACACAATTACAGATTTCATGACATCTACAAGTTTCTTATAGTTTTACCTTTGCATGTATTATTGTATTGCTATGTATATTATTTGTACTATAATGCTTTTTACTTTGAGTATAAATTTTGTAATTATAAGAACTGCCTGATTTGTTACATCATTATAAATAGACAGACATTTTTAAAATAAGTGATTTACTAACTCCAGAAAAAATAATCTGAATTATTACAATTGTCACGCTATTTACAAAATTAGCAAAAGAAAAATCGTAAAATCTAAAGCAGCACTTTTTGGACAGTTCTTAGGCAAAAAAATATTTTGCCGGTACGATTATTACTTTGATTAAATTGTATCATTTAAGGGTACCTAGGAGATTGAGAGATTTCCCCGGCTCTGAACTAAACTTCCAATGGTTCGAAAAAAATATGTCACCCAGCTTTTCCATCATGAAATTTCTATAAAACTGTGCAAAAATTATTGTTTTGAAACGTTTATCAATAAAATCTTTTAAAACTAGTAAGCTACCACTGAAACCTGATTGTACAGCATCATTATGATTTTTGAAATATCTAGTTGCCATTATCAAAGCTGCTGGGTGTTTCCTTGACAGTTTTCAATATACATATACCTCTATATGAATAATTGATTTTGTGTTTTCAGAAGGTTTAATTTTTTATAATCTTTTGTCAATAATTTAATTTACACGTTTAAAGTCTGTATTTATTTCGATAATAATCCGACTAACAAACTCGTTCAATGTCAAATACATATATATTCAGCTTTTGCTAAAGATTTCAATAAATTTTATCGCTTTTAAAAAAAAACTAAAGGAAAATGTAATTTTGCACATGAATTTTGGTAAAATTTGAATATTTTGCATGCACCAGTAACTCTTGATCATTATTATTGGCCTTTGGTTATAAAGAATAAGACTCTAGATTTGTGTAGATTGTCCAAGATTGACTAGTGTTCCGAGTGTCCCAATTGATTTCAGACACGACACGTGCATTAGGTGTGTTTTAATCAACTAACATAATATTGAATTTCTATTACTGCACTAATGTTTTTAACAAACTGTGAGCAAACATACATCAAAACAAATCGATATTCAATACCTTCTAATAATTTTGCCCAAATTCGAGAGTGTGAAATTTGTATAGTCGTAATGGTTTGATTTATTTTTATGTTTATTTTAAACTTCTTTAGTATTTTTGCTCACAAGTTTACCAAAATTATAATTAAGACAGATTATAGCAACTGAAGGACCAATTATTGCCTTTCTTTTGAGTGGCACATTTTAAATTTGGATTTGATCAAAACATTCACCAAAATTTGACTTACAGCAACACTAACAACATTCCGTTAACGAGACATTTTTTCAGCTTTTTAGCGGGCTTTCATCAACCTAAGCGAAATCTCTTTCCCCTTGTATCTGATTCCTTTAGACTCTCGTAATAATGTAAAGTATGTTGAAGAACCAATACTAATCCTTGGGAATTGGCAGTGTCCATATACTACTTCCCTCCGACAGAGGACGACGAGGATGGGCCCACGCTCAAAGACCGAGCTCTGGAAGCCCTGACTAAAGGGATCGACGTCTTCTGCGTGTGGGACTGCTGCTGGTTCTGGCTAAAGCTCCAGGAGTACGTGGCACTCATCGTGTTCGATCCCTTCGTGGAGCTCTTCATCACGCTCTGTATAGTCGTCAATACTCTGTTCATGGCCCTCGATCACCACGACATGAACAAGGACATGGAGAAAGCTCTCAAGAGCGGAAACTACGTGAGTTGCCATTTTTATTCGCTGTGAGTATGATGTGTGGCAAAGAGACGGGTGTAGATCGGCGCATGAGTGCTTCAGCAGATTGAGAATGGAATTTGGCCGTATATATTGTGGATGGAAGTAGAGTGATTTGTGTTGGATTAAAATGTCATTGCTAATGTTAAAACGGTTCTCCTTACTAAAGTAGGTACCTATTATAGTACAGTGTTTACATTGGCGTAGCCGGTAGGATTGACAAATCAAGTAATAAATATGTTTTGTTAATATGCATCATCGAAGTTTAATTCCGGAACTGATATAATCACTATCCTTTCCAGTTCTTCACGGCAACCTTCGCGATTGAAGCGACCATGAAACTCATAGCCATGAGCCCCAAGTACTACTTCCAGGAGGGCTGGAACATCTTCGACTTCATCATTGTGGCCTTATCACTACTTGAGCTTGGCCTGGAGGGTGTTCAGGGATTATCCGTGTTGAGATCGTTCCGATTGGTAAGTTCGCTCGCAGTTCTATTCCCAAATCTATATAGATAAAAATGATTTTTTATCCGTCTGTCTGTCTGTCCTCGATTTTCTCGAAAATTACTTAAATTGGTTTCGCTGAAATAGCAGTTATTAGTGCCGGGAAGGTTTAGAGGGTAGTTTGAATGAAATCCAATGTGTAAAATAATTTATTTTTATTTATGTATTAATTATTTTTTTGATACATACATTCACACAAACGAGATACAAAGGTTATAAACATTTTTTAAAAAATATTTTATTATATATACATCTGTACGCATGTACATAAACCTACGTGTAATGTATATAATGTTTTATATATAGTTTCTATAACATTTTAAAATTAGCATGAAAAACATTGAACCCGTTATGTTTTATTTAGGTTAGCCCATAGATATACCATTCTGGTTAGCCACAGATTACATATTCTAAAGAAGAAAGTTTGTTTGGGTAGAGTATTATCAAAATTGAAAGCACAAGTAGGTACCTACTTAAGAACTTTTTTATTTAAATACGTTTTGAAAAAATAAATGTTTGGAATGAAATAAAATTTTCGAATGGATGTTTCTTCCTTTCATTGTATGGGGATAGTAATAGTCATCACAAGGCATTATTTTAGCTATCAAATCAAATATGGCACCCAAACGACAAGCAAGAATTCACAACTTCATAACGTTATTCCAAAAAAATATATAATCCCGAGCAAGACAGGATATACTTCAACTAGTTATATATACTAGTTATATATTCATTAATTTTAATATTATCAATTCAGAACACAAAGATTAAAGCTAGGTGTTAACATACAATCGGATATCGAATCTAAAATAATTGGCCATACATATATGAAAAAAAATTATTGTGTGTCTAAAGGGGAGTTTGGTTCGAATGTTCTTTTGAAACATTACACAAAAATGTTTTCCATCACAGAAGTCACAGAAATCAAAAACATTGTGTATTCATAGACAAATGTGTACGGCCATGCCCCAATGTCTCGATGTTTTTGTGTAATTTTTTGATAAACAAGTGCGGGAGATCCGACATAACAAACTATGGAAGCATACATTTATTGTTTACCATGGATTTGACTTTACGAAACTTCAACAGGGCCTCAACACAGGAGGCACTGGGGAAAAGAATTTTCTTGAGGGCCTATGTCATCTTTGAGGATGCTGTGTGATGCTTTGTGAGGGTCTTTTTGAGAGGAGGAAGGTGGGAAGAATGTTGGACCATAGACCATGTTGTGTTGTAGGAGGGAGGAAACACAGAGGCCGGCAAATCGTTCCACAGCTGTTGAACTCTAGAATGAGTTGTAGAAACTACCCGTTTTCATGTGACAGATGTCAACTGTGTACGAATGTTGGACGCGCGCTTGGCGTGTTTCCCGACTATGCACCGATACCGAAGGGATCAGTGACGATAGTTCCTCAGACTATCTTCTCTTGAAATACTGCTAGAACAAGGACAGCATTCCCACCTGACGCCTGTGCTTTGAAGATTGCAATCCGTTTGTTAAGACAGGGGAATCTATCAAACGGACGGCCCGTTTCTGCGGTTCTGAGTCAAGGGTTATTTTTCTAAAACCCCCATTGGGCGTAGGTCTATAATAAGTAAGTACTTATGTATTTTTCTAAAACCCCCATTGGGCGTAGGTCTATAATAAGTAAGTACTTATGTAGTTTTTTGTTGGGATAATGATAATAGTTTATTTTGGTGTTATTTCCATTCTCTTGTAAAATTGTTAGCCTCGATTTAGGGTTGGTTTTAGTGAGATAAAAATAAGTAAATTATATCAAATATGCATTATTATGAACTTGATATAAATTTTGATATAAGGAACTCCAGTCCAATTTTTGTTTTTTTAATCACTAATGACATTCAAACTTTAATGCCAAAATGCTCCAAATCTATGGCCGGTCGGTTTTGATCAATTTTGAGGGTAGGATGTCAAATGTCAAAACAAGGATGAACTTTATTGTACATAATTTTATATTCTATTCATAGCAAACCATAACTAAACATAAGTAATAAAATTATGTACCCTTTTAGAAACTTTAACACAAATAATAATAATAGTATTGAGCATTAACATTATCATATTGTAATATCCATATTGATAATTGGTTTGCTAATAAATAATCTAATTTTTTGCATTAATAAGAGTTTTTTATATTGAACAACAATTATAGATAAATAAATTTTATTTTTATAAACAATAATTATTAATCTAAAACACTCATCCAAATTGAAAAAACCTTCCGAGCAAAGATAATTTTCAATTTGGATGAGTGTTTTAGATTAATAATTATTGTTTATAAAAATAATAATTGTTACCCTTTGCGCTATGCACAAAAATCTTGTCTTAAGTTTTTAAGAACTTTAGTTTATCAATTAATAAATAAATTTTAAGTTATTTTGTATTCACCACTTTATTAATACATATCTATATATCTACATGTTTCGAAAGCGGTGCTTTCTTCATCAGGAATATATAGAAAGCATCGCTTTCGAATCATGTAGATATGTGTATATTAATAATGTGGTGAATACAAAATAATTTTAAATGCTTTTATTAATAATGACGCCACAAAGTGAATACCAGTCTTTTGAAGAAATTATAAGAATTATAGAGTTTAAAGTCACCCAAATTATGTTTAAATTTCGCCAAAACTAAAAAATATGTATTTAAAAAACAAAACAAACGATAAATAGAAATTACTCCAAATTATTAATTAATTAATTAATCCTAAAACAGAATGCGCAAGTGACGTCAGATGCTCCAAATGGAATGGTAGCAACATAACAAAGTGTTTCGATGAGATGATTTTTTATTCACTTTCATTATATATAATAAAAGTTATATATTCAGAATTGCCGTTTGCTGATCTATATGAATATATATATTTTTAAGCCATTATATTTTTCACTGGAGTTCATTATTCATAGGTATGAGTATTTCTATACATTTGTTTCTAAATATGGATTTTCAATAAATTACAAAAGTAATGAATTTGTAACAATCTTGACTGAAAACAAAGAAAGACGAGTAGGTGTCACAAGTTGACGTCAGTGATTTGACCCGAGTGCATGTGTTTGCAGTTGCGCGTGTTCAAGCTGGCCAAGTCCTGGCCCACGCTCAATCTCCTGATCTCCATCATGGGCCGCACCGTGGGCGCTCTGGGCAACCTCACCATCGTCCTTTGCATTATCATATTCATATTTGCCGTCATGGGCATGCAGCTCTTCGGCAAGAACTACGCAGGTGTGGCCACTACCGTTGCTGCCATCAACTGCTCACACTTCTCTCTACGCCTTTTCAATTATGTTGTCGTTGAGGCTTGCTTTTATGCTGACTAACGATTTAAATAAGCCTCCTGCAGGATTTTCTTTCAGGGATTGAGAGTTTGGTGTGTAATATTATTATAGATGTTAATGTCAGGCAACGAATAATTCAGTTTAATGTCACTTTAGGTTTATTACGATTAACATTAACACTTATATATTTTAATACAAAATATTTCATGAATGTGCAAGTGAACGCAGGAGCACTATTTAAGATGTTTATTCGCTGGCAACCACGAGGAATGATTATGTTTCCACTAGCTCGGATCATTGTGGTATTTATATTGAATTCTAATTTGGTTCTCTGTCATTGGTTGATGCGTAGCCAGTAGCGAGCATCTATGCCAGTGCTGCTGTATTCGCTCACCACATTATAATAGTATATATCTTTAAAATATGGTGGGATGCGAATATTGCCAGAATTATTGACACTTTACTTATGTGGATGCTACACACCAATATGTTTATTTAAAAAAGATATTATTTGAGCTAAAGGTTCTAGTGGACAAGTTTAACGGGAACAAATCAGCTAACGTGATTGAATTTTGTTTAAACTGTCGAGTGATTTCGGAGAAAAACAATTATTTATTCAGTACAAAAGTTAAACTAATAATGTTGTGAAGTGAAGGGATATGTATACGGTAGAAACAAAACTGTTCATATTCCCAGTAAACTCGTTTCGAATCGAATGCAGAGAACCGAGGGTTCTTCGGAAACCAGTCGACAGATAAACTAAATTTAGTGGTTAAAGCAAATCATTATTTGTTTCACAAACAACAACCTTTTTGGTTCCCAATATTCCCCTTAAAATTATCTCATCTGCATTATACGAGCATTTGGTAGGTAATGACTCATACTCTACAGTTCTATACACACACCATTCAGTTAGAAGTGGCATTGAACAGTTCCCTAATCATCCCCTCGTACTGAAACAAATCTTTTAATGAAACTCACTTTAAATCCATCACTTTAAAGACGGTTTTCCGATAAACACATTCAACGTGCACTTAAAATTTCAACTATTGAATGCCAACATAACGAATTTTCTCACTTTTCTCTTACTCTTGCTTAAATTCGCTTGTATGATAAGTGAATAAATCCAGCAAGATATTTATATAATGCAAACGGAAAAAAAATAAAACAGGTAAAGCACTGCCTTCTACGCCTTTCCGAGTCAGACACTATCAATCCACAATCATGTAATAATACTATGACACAGTTTAAAAACAAAAACAGATAAGCAAATTTTGATATTGTCTTCCTCACTTAATGAAGGTCGCCGCTTAATAACACCTTTGTATATAGTTTGAATCAGTCTTTGATGATCTTTCGCCATTGGTCTACAGCACAAAGTAATCTTGCTTTTGCAGCTTCGAGTATTCAAATTGGCAAAGTCCTGGCCCACTCTGAACTTGCTTATATCCATCATGGGTCGGACGATGGGTGCGCTGGGGAACCTGACCTTCGTGTTGTGTATTATCATCTTCATCTTCGCCGTGATGGGGATGCAACTGTTCGGCAAGAACTATGTCGGTAAGTATCTGAACTATTCCATTGCCACCGGGTGATGGTAATGTGCCTTTCTCTCTTCTCTTCTTTTTCCACTTCAACTTTCTCTCTCACGATTTACAGATTGCCTCCGTTATCATAATATATTAGTCTGTATTATTTTCCCTTTTGTAATACATTATTAGAAAACTACTTAATAAGGGTGTTAAAATTACATGAAACTAATTCCAAGTCAATTGAATGCCTTTTCGGCTTTCTTTAGTGATTTAAAGAACTGATATGTTACACATAAAAGGCATCATCGTATGTATCCTATAAAATTACATGAAACTAATTCCAAGTCAATTGAATACCTTTTCGGCTTTCTTTAGTGATTTAAAGAACTGGTATGTTACACATAAAAGGCATCATCGTATGTATCCTATAAAATAGTCATTTGTAGCCAGTTTTACAGGATTCGGATCAACTTCACCATTCGAACATCCTGTTAAACGACGATTCGTTTTGTGAGTAACATAACAGAACAATGATAAGAGACATCTGGGGCCAAGTCTGTATTTTTTTGCGTTAGCTAACATAAGTTAAATCGGCCATAAACAACACATTTTGACAGTTTCCATAAACGCAGTGTCGTCTTTTGCATTTGTGTTAAAGATTTCTCTTAACGTAAATGCAAACTTAACTTGCTATAGATGCCAAAATGTATTGATTATGGCCGATTTAACTTGTGTTAGCTAATGCAAAATATACTGACTTGACCTACACATCATAATTGTGTAGTTATACCGCCTGCTTTATTTAAAAGATACATCTGAAATATATCAAAACGTAACCATTTAAATCTTAGATTGGTAGAATCGGTGATTTTTAAAACTGTCCCTTCAATCAATTCACTTCTGTAAGCCAAAAATAGTAAAATATATCTATTGTCACTGAACTACATAACTGTTGTATTCTGTAACTCTATTGACAAAACAGGACTCTCTTTCTCTGAGTTGTAGGAGATTTACTGAACATGCTTTTGGCTAGATAACGTGGACCGATTTCCTGACGGGGATCTACCTCGGTGGAACTTCACGGACTTCATGCACAGCTTCATGATCGTGTTCCGAGTGCTTTGCGGGGAGTGGATAGAGTCCATGTGGGACTGCATGCTGGTGGGGGACGTGTCCTGCATTCCCTTCTTTTTGGCCACTGTCGTCATCGGCAATTTGGTGGTATGTATCACTTATGATTGAATATCTTAAAATCACCCATGAACAAAATCAGTAGCTATGAAGTGACACTCTGAAGAAGTGGGTCCACTTGTTTTAGAACGCGTAAAACTTTTTTTAAAAATAAATTGATAATGCAGTTTTTGTTGGAAGACTCGTTATACGATGCAGATTACTGGGATAAACAGGTAATGGATACGTAAACAATTTCGCTGATCACACTGTAGTTTAAGAATTAGATATTTAAAAAAATAAGTAATTTAAATTTGTCAATTTCCAGGTTCTTAACCTCTTCTTAGCCTTGCTCCTGTCCAACTTCGGCTCGTCGAGTCTGTCGGCGCCAACGGCCGACCAGGAGACCAACAAGATCGCGGAGGCCTTCAACCGCATCTCGCGCTTCAACGCCTGGGTCAAGAGCGGCGTAGCGGCCGTCTTCAAGTTCCTCAAGAACAAGCTGACGAGCCAGATCGCTGACCATGCCCCAGGTGAGCCGAGCCACAGTTGGAAACAAGGTTCATACTCATCACAACTAGACGATAGCTTTGATTTTTTGTTGGACACGCGAGTTCACACTGTTGATTTTATGGGACACTGGTTTACTAGAACAGGAGTTTCAGCTTGGTCCAGGTTAAAACAGTATGTACTTGAAATGCTTTATGTCTAGGTAAATACAGTATTTTTAATACTATTTGGTTGTAATGCATTATAAGTACCCGTGAGTGTTCCGCTTCCTTCACTGTGGAAAACTTAAATATCAATTTAAGCAAAACAGTACATATACAGCAAAACAATCCAAACAAAATTATTGATATTGTTAAACTCTGGGTATAGGTACGTTGCCCTGGCATTATGATCTTGGACTCATCTACAACACACTGGCAGACAAATTATATTCATTAACAATATTTTCATGGAAATACTTCAGATTAGTATTTACAATTTACTTTACCTAGATACTATATCAAAAGTTAGCTCATCCACAAATAAATATTGTTACGCACATAACGTCAAGAAATATGGAATCAGGTGTAGCCATTGTACAGTAGTGAATCTGAGATGTGTTTGGGACATTTGAATCTGTTTAGAGAATTTATAGAAGCAATATAGAGATTTGAGAGCTGATCTAGGTATAAAAGTATGTCAATGGTCAGTGAGATGCTGCCTCCTCCGTTAAAATAAATTGGGTTGCCACGAAAAGAAAAATCATTATTTTCTCGATAACTTGTAACAAAAAAATCACACAATGTAGGTGTAGAATCCGTGATGAGGAAAGGCTACGAAAATACCTATGCGAAAGATCGTAGCATTCGTAGGGGTTGGGTAGTTTTAGGGATACTTGCATCCTTTGGGAAGAGACCTACGAAGGAAAATAGTACTGAGAATGTCTATCAACATAATTGTACATAGCCACATCTAATGGGTACGATTTTGAATGCTGTGTGTACGCAGACCTTTATGGTTAACTTCACATATAATATGTACTACATAAGAACGGGTACATTACTGCACTTTTAATCAAATATTAGATTTTTACACAGGGAAATTTAGGAATTAGAGAAATTACTAATACATAAAGACATAACGTACGCACATAACAATACTTGCATGAACTTTGGTGCTGATCTGTTTAAATGAGTTTGACTACCAACTGTGTTTGAAATATTAAATAATGTATGTTTTATTGTTGTTCTGCAACTTGTACTTCTGAACCTAAATGTTTGATTGTTTGCCATTTTCGATGGTTTGTTGCTTGGTGTATAAGTTTAATTACACTGCGGTTGATTTTACATATTTCATTTTGTTGGTTTTTTCATGCAATGGAATTTTAATTAAATGAACCGTTAAATCCAAATAACAAAATCAACCCTAGAGAAATTAGACCCCACTGCACGCTTTCTATATTATATATTTTGCTTTTTTGTGTTTCCTACCTTTTTTTAATCTATGTATATCTCTGAATTGCTGAAAAGGTGTAAACATTTTTTTTTAATATCAAGTATCAAAGAAAGTGTTAAATTTTGAAAATTTTCTCATTATTTTAAATTTTACTCAGATTTGCAATACACATACGAGTATTAATCATGAATATGAATTCATAAATAAAATCTAACAATGGTGAAATGAGATTTTCATAAATTTGGCACAAATAACATTCCAATAATTTTATAAATTTTAAATTTCTCTTCGATAATTTTTTTTATTGGGGTACACTACCACTATTCAAATGTAGGTTTCATACATAAAAAACAAGCATGGTAAAATTTTATCCTATATTTAAATTTGTCTTTGAATTTTCCATTACAAAATCCCAACAGTAGGAAATTGAATATATTATACATAAAAAATAACCATAATGTAAATTACGATTATGACCCTTTTAATTGAAGCGTAAGAATGATACAAGCCTAAGACATTCTAAAATATTTATAAACATAAACTGTAAAAAAATAATGAACTAGACCTTTATATCATTCTTGGCACTCAAAACTACATATTTCATAAAATAATATAATATTCCTATTAATACTTAATAATTGTTTAAGCCGTCTCTCATTTGAACATTGAATGATTCCAATATTAAGCACTCAGTGTTTCGATGTCCACTGTAATTTTATTTGATTATATATTTTTATTGTCAGATCATTTGAATTCAATAGCATTAGAACCTTCTTCAATAGCATTAGAACCTTCTTCAATAGCATTAGAACCTTCTTCAATAGCATTAGAACCTTCTTCAATAGCATTAGAACCTTCTTCTTCAAAAGCTTTAGAAATATTATCAAATTAGACGGGAAAACTTTACTGCTCTCACCATCAGGTTATTGTTGTAATAACCTTTAATGTAATTCCTTGTGCGTTTGTTTATCTAACGTACTTAGATTATTTATATTATGTCAACATTGAATATAATCACAGTGTAATTTGCATTACAAAATAAGATTGTTAAAACTAGGGATGAAAACTGAAATAGGCATTGGAGGATTGGTCCAAATCGTGTTATGATGGTTTTGGATTCCACCATGTTCATTTGAGAGACGGTATATTGTTGATAGATGTTGTGGAATATTGTTTCTGTTGTACTTCTGTTGTTGTGTATACAGTGAAATCACGCCCCCTCCCGTTTGTTTGTTTGTTTGTTTGTTTGTTTAGTTGCTCCCGTGACTGTTATTATTCTGTTTCTGTAACTTGTTGTGTAACACCCCGTTGATTGTGCACGTGTGTTACTGTTACTGTTGGTTCATGTTATGTAAATTATAATTGTTAGTTCGTGTTGTAAAAATTTTATAAAGGAGGTCATGCACGAATTTTAAGGTTAACGGCGAACATAATATCATGGAGCCGGATGGAGCGATGGACGAGAGATGTTTAGCGCTTCATTGATTGGCAAACCTTTTCAGAGTAATAGTTATCTCAAAGGAAAATAATTATTATTTCATTAAAAATCAGGAATGCTTTAATAATTAATTGCCATAAATTCAAAATGGAAATAACTGCCGGTAAGGTCTTAATGTTTTATACATAGTACAAACATTTATTCTTACAAAAACTTAATATTTTTAATTCTGTTCTAACATTAACAGTTTGGAACGTTTATTGATTCTATATTAAAATATAAATTTGGCTCCAACCACGGCTATAGCTATAGGTATAGGTATAAACTGCTTTTAAAGTCATTAGTTAGTCAAAATGAAAATAACTATTTAAATGATGCCTTTTCACTTGACCGTTCATAACAAATAAGTCATTTCAGAGAAACTGGAATTGATTGTTTTCCAAGTAAGAAAGCTAGGGGTCCATGAAAGTTATATAAAAATGCAAATAAAATTTTCACAAAATGAACGCTTAAATCAGCAAATCAACGCAGTTTGCGCAAGTAAACCTTAAAATTCGTTCTGCCCCTCGTTTCGTTGTCTCCAAAAAGAACGGTTTAAATTCTAAGACGGCGGTGTTGTGGCGTGATTCCTTTGTTTCCGGCGCGGCCCAGGTCTAAAGGCCGCGCTATGTGGCCGCTGTGTGTCCGCAGAGCGCGGAGTGGACGGCGAGATGGAGATGGGTGGCGACCTGGACGATGCTGTCATCTACCGTGACAAGAAGCACAAGGACCAGCTCGAGGTGGCCATCGGAGATGGCATGGAATTCACCATCCACGGTAATTTCAACCCACCCCCTTCTTTGCTTTGTGCTGGGTTTTTAGGGAGCACCGCACCCACCCACCGTTTACATTTTATATCGTCTTTCTCACTTATTCTGTCCTGTCCTGTTGTTTTATTGGATTATAAATTAATGCAGTCGTATATTTTATATGTTTAGAGTATTGTTATCCCTACAACTGACTTCCTGCAACTGTTTGCTACAGTTTAATTTTAAAATGAATTAACGGTGAGCAGACAGATATAGTTTACTAGTTTAGTTAGTATCTTTGTTAGTTAGAGAAACAAACAAAATAATACTTCTAGTTTACCCTCATGATTGTTTTTATTAATTAAGTTTGTGATATTTAATTTTCCAGGTGATTTAAATAACAAGATGAAGAAAGGGAAGATGCTGATGAACAATATAAATGCTATTAGCGGTAACCACCAAGACAATAGGTTAGAACATGAACTCATGAATCACCGAGGACTTCCCTTACAGGTATGTCGTACTTCCTACACCCAATTTATTCAATAATTATGTAATTTGTCTATGCCACAATTTACATCTTTGTCTGTGCTTCTCCACTTATTCTTCTATTGGCCAAAGCCAATTTATGCTATCAGTCATTGATAAGTTTGAATTAATTATTTAGTTAAAATTGCAGGATGATGATACAATTAGTCAAAAGTCTTACGGCAGTCATAAAAATCGGCCGTTCAAAGACGAAAGTCACAAAGGTTCAGCGGAAACAATGGACGGAGAAGAGAAGAGAGACGCCAGTAAAGAAGATCTTGGATTAGAAGACGGTAAACTATGTGTAACTCTACCCTACTTAACATAAATTAATAATAACACTAAATGTTTCCAACTAAAAACTATATATTTTAACTGACATAATACCTGGTTGTATTCCTAGTGACATCGGAAGATTCAGAGCTGTAGAAGCTCATTCCAGTATTTTATCAGAGAATGCAACAAAGTAATTTTAAGTGCCTATTGACATCTTTGGAGAGGACGCTATTCTATATGATATCCCTCTTATGTTACCTATCCGAAACTACTTACCTTACTGATGATTACCTGGTGATTCCAGATCTAGAAGAAGATGGTGCAGAAGATGGTGGCCTGGACGGTATCCGGCCGGCAGTAGTGGCGGCCAATGATGATGAGGTCATCGAGGATTCACCAGCCGACTGCTTCCCGGAGCCATGCTACCTTCGCTTCCCGTTCCTCGCGGGAGACGACGATGCCCCCTTCTGGCAAGGCTGGGCCAACCTCAGGCTTAAGACCTTCCAGCTCATTGAGAACAAGTACTTTGAGACGGCTGTCATCACCATGATCTTGCTTAGCAGTTTGGCCTTGGTAAGATGAAGTTCACTTGACTTTTCTGAATACTTTCCTACAGAAGCAAGATATCAATCAGTCAAGAAGTTCCCATGAGATGGTTTTCACAAAATTAAAGACCCATGAATAAGGTTTATCTATATGTCCAACAAAATCATTCCAGATTACAACAACATATATAAATGGTTCAGACTTCCAATCTAAACAATTGTGTTCTCCTCGGATCTTGAAATATGTCATATTGAGGAGGATAAGATTAAACTGATAATCTTTGTATTGTTAATTAGTGAAACAACTAGTTTTGTAAAAAAACATGTCGATATTGTGTGTGTTTTAAACTAATGTTGTTGATGCACACTAATACAATTGTTTCCATAAGGCCCATCTCCTTTCTGTCAAAATATTATTGTGACATTAATGTCACCGCTCTAAATATTGATCATTCTATTTATTCACAACAAATATAATGCTATTAATAGTAGCAGTAAACATTCAAATATAGCAGAAGCTTGTAAAATTATGTACATGTACAAAAGATGGATTGAAGTTTTGAAGATAGAAAAGAAAACTTTCAAAAAACAACCTCTGTGGAAGAAAATTATAAACTAGGGGGAGAATGTTGCAACAAGAAAAAAAGGAACAAGTGTCAGAATTCTTGAATGAGGTAGATACTAATCATATTACCAATGTTTATCCCTAAAATTTGATTGGAGAACTATGTGAAACTTTGTTTTATTCAATATCTCTATTAATATACTATGAACTAATTGCATCTCTCATCTATTCTAGGCTCTTGAAGATGTCCACCTTCCCCAGAGACCCATTCTTCAAGATGTCCTCTACTACATGGACCGAATCTTCACCGTCATCTTTTTCCTGGAGATGTTGATCAAGTGGTTGGCTCTCGGCTTCAAGGTGTACTTCACCAACGCATGGTGTTGGCTCGACTTCGTAATTGTCATGGTATGAAAGACATTTCACTTAGTAACTAGAAACTTTCCTTCAGAATTTAGAGATACTGAATCTGTATCTAGAATCACTTATTCTGAATCTAGACTGAAAATTTTCAATATCACTCCAGTTTTCTTAATGTCTTTAACTGTAAAGAAATTTTTAAATTTGAATCGTAAATATTTGCAATATGTAATTTATGTGGAAACCCCAACGGATTAAACTGGAAACAATATGGTTTTAAACGCATCATGTGTATTGGAAAAACACACCAGGTTAGAAGATTGTCGCGATAGCTTAATGTTTAGAGTAGAACGTCTGAATAGTGGAAGGTCCGGTTGCAGCAATAATCTTTTTACTTGTGTGTTTTTCTAATGCAGATATAATTCTATGATCTGACAATTATTGATTTTGTTTCAATATCAAATATATAAAAAACTTTTTAATAATAATAAAAAATAAATTACTTCTGAATACAATGACCAGCTCTAATCAAAACAATGCTAATTATTTAACATAATAGGAATTCAAATATATATCTGGTACATAATATCAGAGCCGAAGTGCTTGTTCAAGAATATCAGTTAAACTTATAACTACCAACAGATGGTGTGTTGTTATATAGTAAAGAGTAAAGTTCTAAAGAGCAAGCACTTAGCGTTCTGTATAGAATAAGAAATGTGGAAATGTGTTTTGATGATCTGGAATGATAAATCCATTACCTGAATTAACCGGCTGGTTTGCGGATGTAGTTGTCTCTGATAAACCTGGCAGCCGTATGGACGGGTGCGGATGACATTCCGGCGTTCCGTTCCATGCGAACTCTTCGCGCCCTGAGACCCCTCCGCGCCGTATCCCGCTGGGAGGGCATGCGAGTGAGTGAAGCGTGCAGACAACAGGGCGACCAATAAACCAACTAACCAACTTATCCCATTAACTCGCTGCGATGATCTGTGTATTCCGACTGCCCATATATATACTACTGCTTCATTGAGTGCTTTGCTTTGGGCTTCTCTATCAAACCATCGAGGATCAGACCAAATTCCCATCTACGTGGAAGCCCACGACCATTGGCTATAGTTGATTCCGTTTGATATACAAGCCTCCCTATGTTTGTATGTTGTCTCAGACGAAGCTATTCTTTTCTTACGTGTCGTGTGTCAGTGTGTGTGCGTGTGCTCTAATACATATAACCAATTGTCTATTCTATCGCTCTCTCCTTCTAACCGGACATGTTTTGCACTCGTCTTATCATTTCTTACATTTTATTCACTCATTTTCAATCATGTAACATTTTTAAAACGACTCATTTTTAAATATTTTCGAGCCTGTTCACTTTTAAAAAGATGGACAGAATTTGCTATGTAGTTTTCAGTAGCCTTTTTAAAAATGATACATTGAGAGCTCATTGATGTTCTATGTGTATCGCACATTTGTTTAATGTAAATAAGCTACATGCCACCTGTGACCTGTGTAGTGTGTACTGGACAGTGGACACGGTGTGTGCTTATATCAGTATCTTAGTACTGAGATTACTAATGCTTCCATATATACATATTATTATATGTTGTTGGTTTATTTCTGTTCATCTCTCGACATCCCTTCATCATATACTTTATCTCTCTTTCCTCCATCATTCCGAACCATTCGGCTTGCAGGTAAATAGATACGAAGTGCGTTTAACATTGGTTGGCTCGTGACATAACAGAGGTGCACTTCCAAAATGGACACTTTAGGTTTTCCTTGACCAAATAACCTGTTTTCTAGGAGCATCGGGGTATTTCCACACAGCGAGGTATTCTTTTGTTAGCAGTTAGCCCGATGTTATATTTTGCTTGTGTGATTTGTGAATCCGACAGGTGTCGCTAATTAACTTCGTGGCCGCGCTTTGCGGAGCGGGAGGTATTCAGGCGTTCAAAACCATGCGGACCCTACGTGCCCTTCGCCCGCTTAGGGCTATGAGCCGTATGCAGGGCATGCGGGTACGTAGCCAGACACTGGCCCCTTTGTCTATGACCAAACTGTTTTTAGTCCTTTGTTCCAGCCAAGTTCTTCTAAAGCCTCCAAGTAACGTTTGAAAAGCTTCACTGCTGACAATCTGCCGATGCGTCAGCTGTTGATGGGCGATGATACAAACGCTATTGAAAGATTTTAGAATTGTTTAGCCTGTATCCATAAACACACAAGTCTCACCTTGTGTTCTTTATTATTAGTTTCTATTGTCATTGATATGCATTTACAAAGATAGTTTTCAATTTAATTTATTTGTTTTGAGATGACTATCAAAATTAACCCATTTAAAATTTTTAGTTACACTAAAACCCCTTTATAAGGTTCCCTGCATAAGAAGATTTCAAACTTAAGAAGTTTTATTTTGTCGGTCCCTTGAAAACTGAATTATATTGAATAAAGTTTTCCCACACAAGAATGGAGTCACCTAAAGAACCTTATAAGAGAGTTTCACTGTATTTCCATCACTGACAATGAAACCAGCAATAGAGTTCGACGTAGTATTTCTTATTATTTAGCAACATTTTTACAATAGTAAATTGTAAGCTAACGAACCCTCAATTGAACTGCTTCTCTGCACTGAACTGTAGCTGGTTCACGGCACGAGCTAACTTTACTTATAGCTACTCCGATGGCTAGCATCAATCAACTAAACTGTAATAATTACTCGTGCACCCACCAAATTGCTTTTCGTACCCGTGATTCTAAAGAACGGCTGATAATTCAAACATTATACTGAAATCAAAACTCATATTGTTATTGATAAAAACCTCAACTTCTTACCTGAATGCAAAATTTTATTTCTTCTTTTCCTATTAGTAGATTTTATTTTATAAATATTTATCGTTAGGAGAATTTGGCATGTTATTATTACACTACATTATTTAGAACTCCAAAGAAAAAATCGGTAAGCTTTATAATTTTGTACAAAACAATATAGATTTTTACATTGGAATCCTGTAATAAATATTAATATTTGTAAGTTATCAAACATATTGCAAAGACAAAGATTTAACTGTTCAGTTGCATTTTCAATAAAGTTTTTATGTAAAATTCAAAAACATGTTTTGAAATTTACTATTTTATAACAGGATCAATATGTTCAAATATTTAAATGCATGAATTTATGCTTCTTCAATGTTGTTTGCTAAAATGATTATACAAACATAAATATGATGCATAATTTTAAAAAAAAATTGAAACAGTCGCAGAGTAACCATTATTTTTTTTATCAAATGTATTCAATACATTATGCATTGTATTCTCAAGAGTTAAGAAACTCATTGTGGGATCACATGCAGAACCTGCACTACAGTTTTTAGAAATAAACATACTTAATATCTAAGATACATAATTAACTTTAACAACACTTACAATGCATAATTAGCATTTCTAATAAAGACATATCACTGGTTTATAATATTATAAAAACTAGCAATATTGGCACAAATTTTTCACATTAACTTCTAGTGTGCCAGAATTGCCCATCGGATAACCATAATTTGTATCCGTTAAACACCGGCGTAAACGATAGACAATGTCAAAAAATAATTTCTATAAATACAAGTAGCTAATCTGGGAAAACTACTTATGATAGATACTTACAATTTTTATAAATATATTAACACATTATCTGGTAAGACGGCACAAATTGCAAAAACATTTTGTAAAATACAAGTAAGTTATTATGAAAATAGATTTATGCGGGCCACGTGTAAATTTACCCTAGACACACTACCAAAGTATTAGATAGCGGGAGCTCGGCGTTCTAAAGGTTAACCATAATATTATAATAACTAGCAACGTTGAAACAAGTTTGCACATTAACCATAATATTATAATAACAGCAATTACACATGTTTGCACATCCATAATATTATAATAACTAGCAACACTGACATAAATTCGTGCAGTAACCATAATATTATTATAATAACTAGTAACATTGACACAAGTTCGCACAGTAACCATAATATTATTATAATAACTAGTAACATTGACAAAAGTTTGCACAGTAACCGTAATATTATTATAATAACTAGTAACATTAACACAAGTTTGCACAGTAACCGTAATATTATTATAATAACTAGTAACATTGACACAAGTTTGCACAGTAACCGTAATATTATTATAATAACTAGCAACATTGACGCAAGTTTGCACAGGAACCATAATATTATAATAACTAGCAACACATGCTCGCAGACTATTACTGCATTTCAATTCATGCTTCAAATAATAAGCCAACTGCCCTCTCGTCCAAACTTTCTAAGCTAGTAGTTAAGGGTGCTTTACGATGGTTTCCGGTCCGAACAAAATGCATGCAGCTATCCTTTGTGCAATTTGTTCAAGGCCTGTCTAGTCTGGGAAAATTATTAAGAATTGAGTTTGCACATGTTTAGAAAATCAGTATGTCTCTGAATTTGGTCATTACTTATGGGTAATACCAAAGGATATATCAATGACTGTGAATGCTGTGACTTTATACTTTTATTATAATAATATGCTCTACTTACCTACTGTTCTTATAATTATGCTTTATACTTAAAAAATTATTACTAAAGTCACATACATGTAAAACCTTTAAACAGAAACGAAAAATTATCATTTGTTCCAACAAATTTCTCACATACCAACATTTTTGCATGAAAAATCAATGTTTCTTTGATATTGTAAATTTTATTCTTGTTAAGATCAATAAATCATCTTTATTTGTATTGTTTTTCAAGTACCATCTATAGATTACACAAACAAACTAAAAAGGTTCTTAAGAACATTGCTAACGAACTGATTAATGAAAGCAGTTTTATCTTGAAATTAATTTTTAAAAATCAAAATTCATCGTAAAACACCATATATTAGCAGCATTGTGTGCATTATTTGGCTGCATTCTAATTTTTCTTTGGGGATGATTGTAGGTAGTGGTGAACGCGCTGGTGCAAGCCATTCCTTCCATCTTCAATGTGCTCCTTGTGTGCCTCATCTTCTGGCTTATATTCGCCATCATGGGGGTGCAGCTGTTTGCTGGCAAATATCATAAGGTATGTATGGTTAATGTGGACCCAGAAATGCAAGCTACACTACACAATTCTGAATAATATGGTACCTGCAATTTTTTACACATTGAATATGAATATAGTCGCAGGTTTAATCCCCTGCTGGATAAGCCCTCCATCATGGAGGTGGTCGTCGATATCCGAAGTGGTTCTGTCGAGATACCATCGCGAGCATTAGGGTGAAATGTGCTCTCCATAAGAAATGGAACTGGCTGCCAGGGTGATTATGATTTATTCGGTGAACCGTATTCGGTAGCCGTGGTTAGGCATAATATTCGCCTTGCTTTCCAATCATATGTAAATTTTATTGAACGCGATATCAAGCAAGATCCCAAGATGTTTTGGGACTATGTCAAATCATTACATAAAGATGGTGGTATCTAAGACACCATGATGCATTGTGATCGGGAAGTTCGAGGAGTGGATATAGCTAATGTTTTTGCAACACACTTCCAATCCGTGTATCCGTATAATGAGCCTTCATTAGAAAATCCTAATACTGCTGCCAAGTTGAATATGAAGGGAGCCCAGAATATCGATATTAGTCAAATTGATGAATCAGATATAGAATATTCCATTAGAAAAATGAAAAATACATATTCACTTGGCCAAGACTTTCTTCCAAGGTTGTGCTATATTTTTAAAACTGCAACTATGTCCCTTATTTAATCTTTCCATGAAAACTGGTGTATTTCCAATTTCTGAAAAATATCTAAAATTTGTCCGATTTTCAAAAGTAGTAGAAAGACTTCTGTGGAAAATTTCAGATCAGTTGCAATACTATCTGCACCGGCTAAATTGTTCGAATCGATTCTTCATAAATTCACATTACCACAAGTGGAGCCGTTCTTAATACCGGAACAGGATGGATTTAGAAAAGGTCGATCAACAGAAACCGACCTACTAGTATTTACTGATTACGTATCAAAATCTTTAGATAAGGGACACCAAGTAGATTGTTCATATAACGACTTTTCAAAGGCCTTGGATACTGTTAATCACGACATCTTACTCAATAAAGTGACTATAATAGGATTCTCCATATGACTACTCAAATTTTTTGCGAGCTATCTAGCAAACAGGAAATGTTTGTGTTGCATGGAGTATTCGCATCGATTATATTTATTGTACAATCAGGAGTACCCCAAGGCTCTAATTTAGGCCCACTCCTCTTATTTTCTAATAATATTTCAGAAGTTATTCTGTATTCTAGGTATCTTCTCTTCACCGATGACCTAAAACTATTCTAAGAAATATTAACTTTAGAAGTCTGCAATAGACTCCAGTCAGATATGGATAGAATTGTAGACTGGAGTAAAAGTAATAAATTTGAATTCAATATATCTAAATGTTTAGTTTTGTCATTCACCAGGGGGTGGCATACCTGGTATTGCCGGTATACAATGGACGCCCAAAGTTTAAAATGTGTCTCCACTATGAAGGATCTTGGGAACATGTTTGATAGTAGGCTGACATTTCATGCTCATATCGAGATGGCTTGTAGCACTTTATTGAGAATGCTGGGCTTTGTTCTACGCTCTGCAAGGAATTTTAGAGATACCCAGATTCTCATAATTTTATTCAATTCCCTAATAAGGAGTAGACTTAAGAGTGGGTCGATAATTTAGAGCTCACATCAGGTGAAGTATTCCCTCATGTTAGAGAGAGTTCAGAGAAATTTATGAGATTTCTCTACCTGGGGGAGTATGGCTACTCCCCATAGTTCTGTCCTATTAACTTTCTCTTGGGTATGCTCAAAATGAACCATCTGTGGGTCAGAAGGGATGTACACATTGTTACACATTTCTTCAGACTGATTTGTGGATGGTTTGAAAACTCAGCTATCATTGTGAGTGTTTATTTCTATGTTCCTGATGGTTATCTCCGTCACCGATAGCATAAACTGTTTTTCTCCCAACCTGCAGGATCAACATGCTAATGATCATGCCGGTGGGGAGGGCAATCTTATTGTTAAACAGTATCAATTCGGATAGTGACATATTTAGCATTAAAGCTGCTTTTAAGCGGCAAGCTTTGTTGCTGCTAGTATAAAATGTACCTACTGATACACCATGATTAATTCTTGTTGTATAATGTCTATGCGTATTAATACAATTTCTTTAAAAATGTCTTAAATTGCAAAATTTGTAAAGTTAAAAAAAAAAAAATTTGAATTTGAATTTGAAACTATTGCATAAAAGTAATCGTGATTCCCATACAAAACTAGTTTTATATAAAGTAAAAAAAATGAAGATTGGCAAACAGTTTAGGAGACTATTCCTCGACAGCAACAATCCATCTCACCCAGACTCTCAATTATAATATAGTGGACAAGAAAGAAGAGGGAAGAATCATAGGTAACTACCGCAATGGTTGTGATTTCAGTGTGTGGACGCCAACAAGACCACACTGAGTTACGAGATCATTCCAGACCGGAACGCCTGCATAGCGGAGAACTACACGTGGGAGAACTCTCCGATGAACTTCGACCACGTGGGCAAGGCGTATCTGTGTCTCTTCCAAGTGGCCACATTCAAAGGATGGATCCAGATCATGAACGATGCCATCGATTCCAGAGAGGTAAAGTGGTTACTCAATTGAGTAAATCATTTGAGACCAGAAACTTTAAGGAATATTGAGAATACATGTATAAAATATGTATTAAAGGTATCTAATGAATTTACTATTATTAAGTGCTGTCCAATTTTGGAGAGGTTAAGAGAAGTTGCCAGTATACTACGGTAATGAGTGTTGTAAAATTGCCATAGTCGAACAATACTTAATTGGTTTTTTATAAAATTCCAGATCAACAAGCAGCCGATTCGGGAGACAAACATTTACATGTATCTCTACTTTGTGTTCTTCATTATATTCGGCTCATTCTTTACTCTCAACCTGTTTATCGGAGTCATCATCGATAATTTCAACGAGCAGAAGAAGAAAGCCGGCGGCAGTTTGGAGATGTTCATGACAGAGGATCAGAAGAAGTACTATAATGCCATGAAAAAGATGGGATCCAAAAAACCACTGAAGGCTATTCCACGCCCAAGGGTAATAACGCTAAATGTTTCCCATCGTTTCCAAGATATTATGTATTATCCATGATTCAACCAGGAAGTTACCAATCAAGTGACTTTAATATCAAGGTTAATGTTTAATGAACCCGGGCTATTCATCCCATCTTGATAAGAATCCTCTTTTCACGATTTGCATCACATCTCTCATTGCATGACTAGTTATAGTCGTATTGCAAGTGATGTGTTTCTTGACGCATCACAAGCTTACTCCGAGATGTATGACTAATATTGTTCTTTGCAGTGCCTTTCTGTATAGTTATTCAGAGAATCCACAATGTAACATTGCACACACGTGCAGGAGGAGAGTGGGTGGTTTCATAGCGACACATTTTACTGGCACCTCATTTGGCAAAAAGCACTGATCATCAATTTTTATTTAGTAGAAAAAATTAGACAAAGATAACTGCTTGTTTATGAAACAAACATTTATCTTCCTTGCATTTTCCCCCAATATTAGAGACTGACCTGCGGTGCGGACTTGGACTAGTTCCCATCCCACAGGACCAGTGAGGCCAGGGTTATCTGTATCTGTATCTGTATCTGTATCTGGTGTTGTAATTGTTCTCCCATGTTCCGCAGTTTACTAATGAATGTGTTTGTTTGTTTCCAGTGGCGACCTCAAGCCATAGTGTTTGAGATAGTGACCAATAAGAAGTTCGATATGATCATCATGTTGTTCATTGGACTGAACATGTTGACCATGACGCTAGATCACTACCAACAGAAGAAAGCGTTTAGTGATGTTTTAGATTACCTAAACATGATATTCATTGTGATATTTAGCTCCGAATGTTTGATGAAAATATTCGCTTTAAGATACCATTACTTTGTTGAACCGTGGAATCTTTTTGACTTTGTCGTTGTTATTTTATCCATATTAGGTAAGTGGTTTTTACTATAGTTTGCAGCAACCTCTTTTTAACAATTCATTGACTTAGTTTCTCTTCCAACCAATTGTCTATCAACACTCTTCAAAATATTCCCTGCTTTTACTTAACTCCAACATGATTTATACATTTTACCAGTTGGGTATAATCGCCTAAATTCATTTATTGACACGGTACCTGAGTGGCCCGCCACCAGCAATTCTATTTTCCATCTGAAAATATGTGAAAGTATAAACGTTCGTGTTAATTCGAGCATTTTTCTTTCCTTACAAAAGTAAAGTAAAATAATAAATCATTAAGTGAAAGACAGAAGAAGAATAACAAGAAGACTGGTTGCTGTAAATGTTATTAACAATAACTCATTCAATATGGAGGAAATAACAACATCGCCAAAGATCTTCTATGGACTGATTTGTAATTGCAGGTTTGGTCCTCAGTGACCTTATAGAAAAGTACTTTGTGTCTCCGACACTGCTCAGGGTGGTGCGGGTGGCCAAGGTGGGGCGAGTGTTGCGCCTGGTGAAGGGCGCCAAGGGCATCCGGACCCTCCTCTTTGCCCTCGCCATGTCGCTACCCGCCCTCTTCAACATCTGTCTGCTTCTGTTCTTGGTCATGTTTATCTTCGCAATCTTTGGAATGTCATTTTTCATGCACGTCAAAGACAAGAGTGGTCTGGACGACGTCTACAACTTCAAGACCTTCGGCCAGAGCATGATCCTCCTATTCCAAGTGAGTACCCGTTCCCGATCACTCCTCCGTGTCTATTGGTGTCTGTACATCTTCATGTTGTAACCTGCTCCCCTGTAGTCGTGAGTAGGTACTCGAGGCATAGCTGATTTCAAGTAACTCTTGAGATTTAGGTAATTTTCCAAACTGTTTAGTAATTTTGATGATTTCTTATAATGATTAAGCACACTTGGAATGAAACTGCACTATAAATACAATCTTAAAGTTGGCATTCCATAGAAACTAACTGGGACTGCATAGTACAGACTCCACTCCCTTATCATCCCACTTCAAACACTCCATTCCTATGAACTCTTCAAAAGTCAAATGCATGCACTGCTGTAACTTGGTAGAGCAGCAACACTGAGGCATGAATTTTTAGGGCCAATGCGCTGAAACATGTTTTCCAAGGTGGAATATTCCCGGATACATCTACATATGTAGAAGTATTTACCCGTAAATGTATGGGGGGACGTTCCTCCTCCCGCTCTGCTACCACTATCTACTAATCTGTTTCTATTCAGCCCCTTTCAACTTCATGAATCAGTAATGCTGCTATAACTCTTTAAAATATAGAAATCTATTCATAGTTATAAAAGGAAAATCTTTTTGTAAATAAGTTTTATCCTTACTTTTGCATGTACAAGTATTATAAACATATGGCATTCTTGAATTTTAATTTTTTAAAACGTTTTTATTTGAACTATTCATACAATATAATATAATATCTAACTAAAGCACGGTAGTTGGCCATGCCCAAAGAAAGCAAATGGCAGTCACTTGAAAGAAATGCATATTGCAATACTGGCCAATAAAACCAATTGGTTCAGAATCTCATGATGTAAAATATTTCTAAAAGTACACCACCAGTTTATACTAGTAGGATATTACGGCTTGGAGTGCACTTTACCATTTGCCAATAATTGAGTCCACAGCGGGCTTTAAAGACATCTTAGTTAGATAACTAGTTTAAGATCATTCTGCATGTTTCTTTGGCAGGCTCACTAGTAGAAGTAATATGGCAATTTGAGGGAGACTAATGGGCTGTTTTATTCGTCAGATGTCCACGTCGGCAGGATGGGACGGAGTACTGGATGGAATAATCAACGAAGAAAACTGTTCCCTGCCGGACAATGAACGCGGGATCGCAGGCGACTGCGGTTCCGCTACCATCGGCATCACCTACTTGCTGTCCTACCTCGTCATCAGCTTCCTCATCGTCATCAACATGTACATCGCCGTCATTCTCGAGAACTACTCGCAGGCCACAGAGGACGTGCAGGAGGGGCTGACAGACGACGACTACGACATGTACTATGAGATCTGGCAGCAGTTTGACCCCGACGGCACGCAGTACATTCGCTTCGATCAGCTGTCGGACTTCCTCGACGTGCTGGAGCCGCCGCTTCAGATACACAAGCCCAACAAGTACAAGATCGTGTCCATGGACATCCCCATCTGCAAGGGAGACATGATGTTCTGCGTGGATATCCTGGACGCGCTGACCAAAGACTTCTTTGCGCGCAAGGGCAGTCCTATCGAGGAGACAGGCGAGCTGGCCGAAGTGAACACGCGGCCGGACGAGGTGGGCTACGAGCCCGTCAGTTCGACGCTATGGCGCCAGCGCGAAGAGTACTGCGCGCGTCTGATCCAGCATGCGTGGAGACGACACAAGCGGCGCGAGGAGGGTGAGACGGAAGAGTCTGGGGAAGGCGAGGGGGAGGACGGAGCGGATGAGGTGGGCGAGGCCACGGGGCCGGGGGAAGCTCGAGGGGACAGGGAGCCAGGGGGGGCACGCGACACGACGGTGGTGGCAGCGGGAGCAGCGGGCCACCGGGTGGTGCTGCAGGCCGACCAGCACCAGCTGTGACCCCCCCTCCCCTGTCCCCCAGCCGAGCAACTCCCCCCCATGCAGCCCCCGCTATAGCCGCCGCCGCCCAGCTCACAGCCCGAGTGCTGTTCCACTACTGATATTGTATCTGCATATGATACGCGACCGCATGTCTTCAATGTGCGGCGTGACTTTGTCGCAGAGTTCAGCGTCCATTGTGCACTCCGTATGTTGGGATATTATGAGTTCGTTTACTTGAAAACAATTAATTTGAGAGTTCGACGGAAAGCGCCGCTCCGCCGATTGAAGTTTTAGATACGTCAACCTAAGTGCCGCTTACTGCCTTCCCCGAGTCACGCATTTAGGATGGACGCACCGTGTTATTATTATTAATGTGCGAACATTCTTCTTTTCAATTTTTACAATTAAATTATAATATGTATTTCGCTCCGAGTCAAAATGCGAATATGTCGTCAAGGTGTTGATTTTTGTACAAACTGCAGCGGACCGCTGCGGCCGGTTAGACTCCCGGGTGTCCGGGTGACCGGGTGACCGGGCCCGCTAACATTGTATCGCAATAACCAAAGCACAATTCAGGTGGTACTCCAAGTAGCGCCCAGACGTTGGGTTACGCTGGTTTAGCTAATTGCTAGGTTTTATATTGAACAAACAAACAAATCACTGAATGCTTGTATTATAATGTTATCTATTGTTTAAAGGTCAACCATTCTTTACTGCCCTTGTACCAGTACCTTGAAACTGAAACTGAAACTGTTTCTTTTGGAGTACAAAGGAGAAATTCCACGCAGTTCACTGAGCAATAATATACATACTCGAGTAAATGTAATAATTTTATTCAATCAAGTAAACATCTGTTTGTGGGATTATTCGTGACCCGCCTGACTTGCGCTCACCTTCCCCTGAGCGTCGAGTGCCGACGGGCCCAGGAATATAATAACCAGTCCCACTCATATCACCGCGTAACTTCATTGAGCTTGTTTTGTTAAGTTAGTATGTATGGTATTATTGGATTGATTGGTGAAGCGAGCAAATTGTGATCTGTGTTAAAACTTTACAAACATTTAATTATGAACTATGCAAATTTTATATTGCGGTTTTTCAAGCACTCGAAAACCAGTCTGCTAGAATTGTGAATTATTTAGTCAACTATATTTTTATAAAAAAAAGAATAATTCTACGGAAAGACAGCT